>ML104438.1:33665-68767 GCA_003697995.1 Taxidea taxus jeffersonii | reverse complement strand
ATTTTGATGCTTGTTCCCCTTGCTATATTAGGGAAATTCTCTACAATAATCCTCTCCAGTATACCTTCTGCTCCTATTTCTCTTTCTCCTTCTTCTGGAATCCCAATTATTCTGATGTTGTTTCGTCTTATGGCATCACTTATCTCTCGAATTCTCCCCTCGTGGTCCAGTAGTTGTTTGTCTCTCTTTTGCTCAGCTTCTTTATTCTCTGTCATTTGGTCTTCTATATCACTAATTCTTTCTTCTGCCTCATTTATCCTAGCAGTAAGAGCCTCCATTTTTGATTGCACCTCATTAATAGCTTTTTTTATTTCAACTTGATTAGATTTTATTTCTTTTATTTCTCCAGAAAGGGCTTTTATTTCTCCAGACAGGGTTTCTCTAATATCTTCCATGCCTTTTTCGAGCCCGGCTAGAACCTTGAGAATCATCATCCTGAATTCCAGATCTGACATATTACCAATGTCTGTATTGATTAGGTCCCTAACCTTCGGTCCTGCCTCCTGTTCTTTTTTTTTGTGGTGAGTTTTTCCGCCTTGTCATTTTGTCCAGATAAGAATCCGCTGTTCTCCTTCTTAAGTGAACTTGGTCTTGGCTGGGTTTCTTGTTGGTCTTCTGGGGGAGGGGCCTGTTGTAGTGATTCTCAAGTGTCTCTGCCCCAGGCAGAATTGCACCGCCCTTACCAGGGGCCGGGCTAAGTAAACCTCTCAGGTTCGCTTTCGGGAGCTTTTGTTCCCTGAAAGCTTTCCATAGAGTTCTGGAGGATGGGAATGAAAATGGCAGCCTCCCAATCTCTGGTTCAGAGGAGCCAAGAGCTAGGGGCCCCATTTTTCAGTGCGCCTTCAGAGAAAAGCGTTTAATCACTCCCATCTCTCCAGCCTCCGGCCGCGCTTGGAGCAAATCGTGGGTAATCAGTCCTGTCTCACTGGCTTCTGGGAGCGCTCTGAGCTCACCCAGCCTGTGACCAAGTGTCTCTGTCTCTGGCAGAGTCCCACCTGGAGTCTCCGAACCCCGTAGATCCCTGAGCTCTCCCGGTCGGAGTCTCCCCAGATCTTGTGGGGACCCCTCGCACAGAGCACTGGCCCGTGTCACAGACCACGGCTCTAGGAAACCTCGGCTCTGTCTCCGCAGCCAGCTTCCCCGCTCTAATACCTGTGAGCTCTGTGACACTCAGACACCCCCGATCCTTCTGTGACCCTGCGGGACCTGAGTCCACGCTGTCCCCGTGAGGTCTTCACCCCAGTTTAGCCTCTGGAGCGATGTCCTTCCGTGGAGCAGACTTTTAAAAGTCCTGATTTTGTGCTCCGTTGTTCTGCCACTTGCCGGTAGCCGGCCCCTCCCCCCAGGGTCTATCTTCCCGTCGTGTTGGATTCACTTCTCCGCTGGTCCTACCTTTTAGAAAGTGGTTGATTTTGTGTTTCTAGAATTGTTGTTCTTCTTCTCTTCGATCTCCTGTTGGATTCATAGGTGTTCAGAATGGTTTGATAGGCTATCTAGCTGATCTCCTCCTGCCTGATGTCGTCTCAGTCTGCTATTTCTCTGCCATCTTGACTCCTCCCTCAGAAGTAAGAGCTTTTTAGAGAGAGCTATCTTTCTTGGTACCCACGATATAATAATCATCAGTTTTTGGGTCCCTGATATTTGACATACCGTAGTGAGGTAGTATAACAATCTCATTTATTTCTCATAGAATCCTCTTGAATCACTAAGGTAACTCTTGCATATTTTCAAAGCAGGCATTGCCTCCACTAATTTTAGCTCATGATCATGTGGGGAGGCCCTCAATATAAGCATTTGAATTGGCTAAAATTTATAAATATATTTTCCATGGCTCTTCTAACCATGATTGTTTTTTACCAATTATTTTTATTAACATATAATGTATTATTTGCCCCAGGAGTAAAGGTTTGTGAATTGTCAGGCTTACACACTTCACAGCACTCACAATATCACATACCCTCTCCAATGTCCATAACCCAACCCTCTCCATACCCTCCCTCCCCCTCAGCAACCCTCAGTTTGTTTGTGAGATTAAGAGTCTCTTATGGTTTGTCTCCCTCCCGATCCCATCTTCTTCCATTTTTTTCCTTCCCTACCTCCCAAACCCCCTACTCTGCCTCTCAAATTCCTCATATCAGAGAGATCATATGATAATTGTCTTTCTCTGATTGACTTATTTCTCTAAGCATAATACCCTCTAGTTCCATCCACATCGTCGCAAATGGCAAGATTTCATTTCTTTTGATGGCTGCATAGTATTCCATTGTATATATATGCCACATCACTTTATTCATTCATCTGTTGATGGACATCTAGGTTCTTTCCATAGTTTGGGTATTGTGGACATTGCTACTATAAACATTTGGGTGCACGTGCCCCTTCAGATCACTAGATTTGTATCTTTAGGGTAAATACCCAGTAGTGTAATTGATGTGTCATAGGGTAGCTCTATTTTCAACTTTTTGAGGAACCTCCATGCTGTTTTCCAGAGTGGCTGTACTAGCTTGCATTCCCACCAACAGTGTAAGAGGGTTGCCCTTTCTCCGCATCCTCTCCAACATCTGTCATTTTCTGACTTGTTAATTTTAGCCATTTTGACTGGTGTGAGGTGGTATCTCATTGTGCTTTTGATTTGTATTTCCCTGATGCCCAGGGATGTGGAGCACTTTTTCATGTGTCTGTTGGCCATCTGGATGTCTTCTTTGCAGAAATGTCTGTTCATGTCCTCTGCCCATTTCTTGATTGGATTGTTTGTTCTTTGGGTGTTGAATTTGATAAGTTCTTTATAATTTTTGATACTAGCCCTTTATCTCATATGTCATTTGTGAATATCTTCTCCCATTCTGTTAGTTGTCTTTTGGTTTTGTTGACTGTTTCCTTTGCTGTGCAAAAGCTTTTGATCTTGATGAAGTTTCAATAGTTCATTTTGCCTTTGCTTCCCTTGCCTTTGGCAATGTTTCTAGGAAGAAGTTGCTGCAGCTGAGGTCGAAGAGGTTGTTGCCTGTGTTCTCCTCAAGGATTTTGATGGATTCCTCTCTCACATTGAGGTCTTTCATCCATTTTGAGTCTATTTTTGTGTGTGGTGTAAGGAAATGGGCCAGTTTCATTCTTCTGCATGTGGCTGTCCAATTTTCCCAACACCATTTGATGAAGAGCTAATCATGATTATTATCTATAGATTTTCAGAGTTAGATCTTCTCTCTACAACTATCACCTTGTAACTGACTTCCTGCTATTCTTGACTCAGGAGTCTTTAAGTCCCAGAGTGAAATGGTGAATCATTTGTTTGTGAAAAAGACCATATGTCCAGAACACTCAGACTTGTCTAAGAGAAGCTTTGTGGGACCTGACAGGTGGTGTGTCTACATATGCGTTGTTCTGGCATGATCATTCATAACGGTTCTCATCGGGAGTATGAGTAATTTACATATCAAAGTTTCAATTTCAGGAATGTATATTAAGTAAGAAGCACACCAGTATTAAATTTTGAATCAAGAAATTTCTTCTGGGACCATATCTCAATTTTAGAGGCATTTCTAGTAAAAAAGACATAAATAATAAAGGCATTTCTAGTAAAGACTACTTAAGTAACTATTTTGGTTGACAGTATCTTCTTTCATATTTGAAGATGATATTGGTGACTTAGATTCATATCTCATTCAATCCTCTAATTTTATCTTTGAGTCAAGAATTAGGGTCCACATAGTTTTATGCCTCATACACTATTCATCATGCCACATATCTAGTGTCCCATTATCTCACTTTCCTTCAAATATGACTCTTTCCTCAGACATTAATTTATAAAAACCCATTGTAATGTGTGTGTGTGTATATGTATGTATATGTAATGTGTATATATATACACATATATATATACACACACACACACATATATATATATATAACTGAGTAAGAGGGAGATATATATGTATGTATGTATATATATATATAACATATATGTATGTATACCTCCCTCTTACTCAGTTATATATATATATGTATGTATGTATATATATATATGTACATATATATACATATATACATATGTATGTATATATATATGTATGTATGTATATATATAACATATGTATATATATATATATATACATACATACATATATATATATAACTGAGTAAGAGGGAGATGTTTTGTAGTGGGGAAGTGCTTGCCTGTGCCCCTGCAATGTCATAGAGTGTAGCATTTCTATTCAGCTGAGGTTGACTTCATAGACCATCTTTGTTTAAGCATTTCCAATGTATATTTTGAAGACTAAAAGTAGTTTTGATAGTACTGTTTTTACTTTTAGACTTCTCAGGACATTTATTATTGCTAATACACATTTGTGAGTCTACACGGAGAAAAGAAGGACGTAATTTTCAACATTGTCCAAATTTATTTAATAATAGAATATCTTTTTTTTTTTTTCCACAAAGACACAAAATAACTCAGGGCATTAAGACTTTATGCAATACACTCCAGGAAACTATTTTGGAACATGACTAATCTGACTATTTTAGTACTTGGAGAAAAGTTCTATTAAATTAGGAGGGAGGAAGGTAGAGATGAAGTGTAGTAGAGCTTTTGGTGAGGTTCTTAGTTTTGCCTAAATTTTATATTTTATTGAATGTGAAAGTGAAAAGAAATGAATCACTTCAACCACCATAATTACTTTTGTAAAATGATGGTAGATAGCAGCATAGCCATTTTTTAGTATTTGAGTTTTGTTTAAGCTCACCATGTTGCTTATGGATGCAAGGTCAGCTACTATCATGACTTCCTTTACTTCCATGTCACTGCAGTTTTAAATTTGAGCCTCTGATCCATTTCTCTTGTTTTGCCCAATTCTCATTTGGCTTTAGGTCTGGCAGGATGGGGACAGTTTGCCCTTGTAGACACACCACGTGTCATGCATTTTGGATGTTCCTGTGCATTCCTCCTCATTCCTTTCTACCCCCCAACACATCCCAAATTTTGGCTTCTGGCTTTGGGTTCTGTATCTGCAATTCTCTCAATTTAGTCCACTTACCTTAATGCCAGCCTCTTCAAATTAAATGCCTCCAATTTTAAGGTGAGTAATTTTTCTTTACAATTTAGAACAGTGTCATATGGTTTTCAGTATATAGGTCTTTTACCTCCTTGGTTAAATTTATTTCTAGGTATTTTATTCCTTTTGATGCAGTTGCAAATGGGATTACTTTCTTAATTTCTCTTTCTGATAGCTTGTTATTAGGGTATAGAAATTAAATTGATTTCATACATCAATTTTGTACTAAATTCATTTATTAGTATTTTGGTGAGGTATTTTATACAGGAATATGTTATCTGTATACAGTGACAGTTTTACTTCTTCCTTGCAATTTTGATGCCTTTTTTCCCCTTTTTTCCTAATTGCTATGGCTAGAATTTCCAATACTGTATTGAATGAAAGCGATGAGAGTGGGGATCTTTGTCTTTGTCCTTATCTTAAAGGAAAAGCTATTAGTTTTTCACCAGTGTCTATGATGTTAGCAGTGGATTTGTCATATATGACCTTTATTGAGGTACATTCCCTCTATATTTACATTGTTGAGAGTTTTTATTATAAATCGATGTTGAATTTTGGCAAGTGGTTTTTCTGCATATGTTGAGATGATTATATTATATTTATCCTATATTTTGTGACTATGATGTACCATGTTGATTGATATGTGAATGTTGAACCATCCTAGAATCCCTGAATAAGTTTCCCTTGATCATGTTGTGTGAGCCTTTTAATGTAGTATTGAATTTGGTTTGCTACTATTTTGTTAAAGGTTTTTGTATGTACATTCATGAGGGATATTGGCCTCTAATTTTCTTTTTTTGTGTGGTATTTTTGTCTGGTTTTGGTATTGGGATAATGCTGACCTCATAAAATTAGTTTGGAAGCATTATCTCTTCTTCAGATTTTTGGAATAGTTTGAGAAGGATAGGTATTAAATCTTTGAATGTTTGGTAAGATTCACCAGTGAAGTCATCTGGTCCTGGATTTTTATTATTCAGAGCTTTTTGATTAGTGATCCAACCTCCTCCTTAGTAATCAGTCTATTCAAATTTTTTATTTCTTTATAATTTAATATTAGAAGACTGTATGTTTCTAGAAGTGAATCTGTATCTTCTAAGTTGTCCAATTTGTTGACATACAATTGTTCATAGTAGTCCTTTATGATTCTTTTTATTTCTGTGGTTGGTATCAGTTTAATTTTTCTTTCATTTCTCATTTTATTTATTTGGGCTTTTATTTCTTGGCTAGCATAAGTAAAACTTTGTCAGCTTGTTCATTTTCAAAGAACCAAATCTTAAGTTTCATTGATCTTTTCTATTTTTTTTAGGCCTCATTTAATTTCTTTTTGCTTTGATCTTATTTCCTTTTTTCTGCTAACTTTGAGCTTTATTTGTTCTTTTTTTCTTATTCCTGTGGATATAAAGTTAGATAATTTATTTCAGTCTTTGTTTCTTGAGGTAGGCCTGTATTGCTATGAATCACTTTTCCTGCATCTGATAGGTTTTGTATTGTTGTATTGACATTTTCATTTATCTCAAGGTATTGTTTGATTTCTTCACTGACACAATGGTTGTTCAGTAGCATCTTGTTTAATCTCTTTATATTAGTGATTTTTCCAGTTTTTTGTTTGTTTGTTTGCTTTGTAATTGATTTCTAGTTTTATACCATTTCAGTCAGAGAAGATCCTTGATGTGATCTCAGTCTGTTTAAATTTATTGAGATTCTTTTGTGGCCTTACATATGATCTATCTTGGAAAATGTTCCATGTGCACTTGAGAAGAATATATTTCCTGCTGCTTTTGAATGGGATGCTCTGTGTATATATGTATTAAGTCCATCTGATCTAATGTGTCATTTAAGGCTGCTATTTCTTTATTGATTTTCTGTCAGGATGATCTATCCATTGGTGTAAGTGAGGTATCAAAGTGTCTACTATTATTGTATTTCTGTCAGTTTTTCCTTTTATGTCTGTTAATATGTGTTTTATATATTCAGGTGCCCCTATGCAAGGTGTATAAATATTTGTAGGTGTTATGTCCTCTTGTTGGATTGACCCATTTAACATTGTGTAATAACTTTATTTGTCTCTTGCTGCAATCTTTGTTTGAAAGTGTATTTTTCATATAAATATAGCTATACCAGCTTTCTTTTCATTTCTATTTATATGGAATATCTTTTTCTTTTTTTTTTAAGATTTTATTTATTTGAGAGAGAGAGAGTGAGGGAGAGAGAGGGAACATGAGCAGGGGTTGGGGCACAGGGAGATGGAGAAGCAGACTCCCTGTTGAGCAGGGAGCCCAATGTAGGGCTTATTCTGGGACCCTGAGATCATGACTGGAGCCTAAGGCAGATGACCATCTGACTGAGCCACCCAGGTGCCCCTTGTATGGAATATCTTTATGGACTTCACTTTTTGCACTTTCACTTTCAGGCTGTCTGTTCTGTCTTCACTACCAAAGTGAATCTCTTGTAGGAAACATATAACTGAGACTTGTCTTTTTTGTTTATTTTAAATCTCTGTCTTTTGACTGAAGAATTTAGTCCATTTATATTTAAAATAATTATTGATAGGCATGTACCTGCCATTTTATTGTTTTTCTGGCTGTTTTTTAGTTCCTCTCCATAGCTTTCTTCTCCTCTTGCTTTCTTTTCTCATGGTTTGATGCCTTTCTTTAGTGTTATGTTTAGCTTTTTTTCATTATCTTTTGTGTATCTATTATAGACTTTTGCACTGTGGTTACCATGAGGTTCACATACGACAGCCTATGCATATAACAGTTTAAGTTGATAACTTAAATATAAACACATTCTAAAAACTACATCCACCCCACATGTTTTGTTTTTTTATGTCACATTTTACATCTTTTTGTTTTGTGTATCCCTAAAATAGTAAGTGTAATTATAGCTCATTTTACTACTTTTGTCTTTTTACTACTTTTGTCCTAGTAGCTTTATAAATAGTTAATATACTACCTTTTCTATATATTTGCCTTTACAACTAGATTTTTTATTCTCCTCATATATTTTCTTGCCTTTTATTTTCAGTTTTAAAAAGTCTCTAATATTTCTTATAAGGCCGTTTAGTGGTGGTGAAATCTTAGCTTTGGGTTGTCTGAAAAACTTTTTTTATCTCTCTATTCTGAATGACAACCTTGCTGAGCATCATATTCTTAGTTGCAAGTTTTTGTTGTTGTTGTTGTTTGTTTGTTTTTGTTTTCCTTTCAGTGCTTTGAATATAACATGCTGTTCTCTTCTGGCCCCAAAGTTTCTGCTGAAAACTCAGCTCATAGTCATGGAGATTCCCTTGTACATAACAGACTTTTTTTTTCCCCAAGACTCTCCCTTTATCTTTGACTTTCTGTATTTTAGTTCTAATATGCTTTGGTATGGATCTCTTTGAGTTCATCACATTTGGAACTCTCTTTGCTTCCTGGACCTTGATGTTTATTTCCTTCCCCAGCTTAGAGAAGTTTTCAGCCATTATTTCTTCAAATAAGTTTTCTGCATTTTTCTTTCTCTCTTCTCCTTCTGGGAACCCTGTGATGCCAGTGTCATTCCACATGATGTGGTCTTGTTATGGTCCTTTAAGCTATTTTTACTTCTTTAAATTCTTTTTTTCTTTTTATTGCTCTGTTGCTGCTCTTACATTGTCCTGTCTTCCAGATCACTGGCCTTTTCTTCTGCTTCATCTAGTTGGCTGTTGAACCCCTGTAGTGTAGTTTTCATTTCAGTTGTTGTATTCTTCTGCTGTATGACTTCTGTTCAGTACTTTGATATATTTTTTATCTCTTTATTGAAGTCTTCACTTTTTTAATCTATTCTTCTGAGTTCAGTGACCATCTTTATGATTATTACTTTGAACTCAATTGGGTAGATTACTTACCTTTGTTTCATTTGATCTTTTTCTGAGGTTTTATCTTGTCTTTTCATTTGGAATACATTCCTCTGTCTCCTCATTTTGTTTGACTTTCTGTGTTTGTTTCTCTGTGTTAGGAAAAACAGCTTTTCCTCCCATTCCTGAAAGAGTGGCCTTGTGTAGGAGATGAACTTTATGTTAAGTCTTGCATTAGGTCTTTGTTGTCTCTCAAACCTTTCTGATTGTCTGAGTAACCTAATTTATTCTTGATTGATCCCAGTTGTTAAGGGTTTGCCAAGACCTGCCATGTTTCAAAGGGAGTGGTCTAAGTCAAAACCTTGTTTCAGGATGATTGGGAGCCAGATCTTCAGACAGCACCTTTAAAGTATGCAAATATATACAGTCCTGTGGGAACACACTTATAATCCTGCTAACCTTCAGACCAGGAATCTGGAGGTGTCCCCTGGGTGATAGTTGCAAAAATAATGACTTAGGAATGAATTTATAAGCTCCATTTTGAGAGGTACCAGTGAGCTGTGGTGAGGCCAGGGGAAGTCTCAAAGATGATGTCTCCCTACTGTGTCCCCTGAGAATGCCTCTGTTGCCTCTACAGAGTGTGGCAAACCCAGGCCAAAACTGTTCCTTAGGTTGGAGCTCCAGGACAAGTAGATGGGCATTTTTTCACAGGCAGGCTGAGGGGTGTGTTCTAGTCTACTGTCTTCACAGTACCCCGGGTGTGATAGCCAATTGAGAACTTTCTTTCAATTGTCACAGTCGCACAGGCCCAGGAAACAAAAACATCTCTAGCTAGTAGGGCCAGGTGATCAAGGGCTATTGTTTGTGTGTTCTGTGTTTCACTACTGGCTTTAGTGAGACTACCACAGAGAGCTGAGGGCAGGGTACATCCTTGGCTTTAGTGAAAGAGCAATTGGGGTGGGGCACATCTGCAGCTTTAGCTAGGCTAGGGAAGAGCACTGGGGGTGGGACATGCCTGCATCTTTATCAAGGCTATGTCTACATGTGCTTGCTTGTGCTAGCAAGGTAGAGAGAGGGTGTATAAATGGCATTTTCCAGCATTTCCAGCATTTTTCCCCCAAAAAAAGTCCCACCTGGTCCTTGTCCCTCTGCAAGAGGCTTTATTTATTTATTTATTTATTTAAAAGATTTTGTTTATTTATTTGACAGACAGAGATCATAAGTAGGCAGAGAGGCAGGCAGAGAGGAGGAAGCAGGCTCCCTGTTGAGCACAGAGCCTGATGCGGAGCTCAATCTCAGGACCCTGGAATCAGGACTTGAGACAAACACAGAGGCTTTAACCCACTGAGCCACCCAGGCGCCCCTGCAAGAAGCTTTAAATGAATCTCCTTCACATATATTCCAGACATCTCTCAAATTGCTGCCTTTGCATTGGGTCCTGGGATGAGTGCACCTGAATGTGAGCCTCTTAAAAGGAATAGCTCAGATCTCCACAGTCCCTTGGATCCCATGGATATAAAACCCTATTCATTTCCAAAGCCAGACAATTTTTAGGCCGAGTCTCTCCAGTGCAGGTACCAAGGTTGGGCTCCCTAATGTGAGGTACAAACCTCTCACTCCTTAGCATGAGGCTCTGGAGCTTTGAGATCCCTTTCAATTGTGGGTTGCTGCACTAAGAGTGGGATTTTTGGTGAGTCCCGGTTTATGCCTCTCCTGTCCATCTCAGTGTGACTCTTTTATTACTTTATGTAGAGGAACTATTCAGCTAGATTTCAGTTCTTTTTCAGTGGGATTTATTCCATATGTAGCTGTATGTATTTGGTGTATCCATAGAAGAGGGTGAGTTTTACTCTTTTGCCATCTTGGACTACCTACCAGAGATTTCCCATGGATTTTCTATAGTATAGAAAACCATTTGTTCTGAGTCTTGAAGAAATAGAAATGAAAATGAAGTGGACAAAGATTATAAAATGTTTATAGAGAAAATGCTATTGTACCAGCTTAGCCCATAATTACATTTCAGTGGTAAAATATCAGGAAAATGTGAGAATTTTTTGATCGGTATGAACCATACTCATGCAATCTAGCATTCTGATTAAAATCTGGGAAAAGAATAGGGCACAGTTCATCACCAACAAGAACCAAATATTTCCCATAGAGAGTGAGGAGTATTTCTGGCATCCAAAAATTGGTGCTACCAGGAAATAATCTTATTTCTACCTTGGATTTTTTTTTTCCTTTCCTGCTCCTTCCCATGAGTACTACTTTATCTTACACTTATGCTTAATCTGAGAAATTGAATTTCATGCTGTGTCTTTTGAATCTACATCAGTAAGTTGAATTTTTCCTGATTGTTCTTATTCTTCAATATATAGTAAAAGCATAATAAGGTCATAAAAAAGGAAGTGTCTGTCTTAATGAAGAGAAGACACCTCATAGCATAACTTGTGCTCACCAGGTGATTTAAAACCTATTCAGAATAGGGTGAGGATGGAGAGGGATGCAGGGGTTAAAAGGAAGAGAGCTCTATTCTAACAGTGGAAATGGGAAGAATACAGCGATGAAATAGTTGATAATCTCATCTGGCTACACAGGATTGGGTATCTCACTGTTTTTGCAGTTGGGTAAAATGGGGATTTGACCTATGCCAGGAAATATTTTATAAGAATGAGAGTTAAAGTGGGAAGATACCTGCCATCCTCAGCTTTGGATCCCAGACACCTTTGACCTTAACTCCTTATGGATGTCTAAGTAATTCTTTTCTCATGAGAAAACTCTTTTCTAATAATTTCTGATTCTTTAAAGAATAATTTTGGCCTTTCTTGGTATTTATTTTTCAAAGACCTTTGTGACAAGCGTTTGATATTATTAAGAACTCATTACTGGACTCCTCTTATTTCCAGAAAATTATGGTTTTTATTGATTTTGCTGCTGCAACTGGGTTGATTTTAAAAATCCAAATCTTCTGGTTAATGCAAAGGCTAGTGAAGATAAATAAATGTAATGATTTTTTTTCTGAGATAGAATACCTATATTTATTTATTTTTCATTTTTATTTAATTTCTTTTCAGTGTTCCAGCATTCATTGTTTATGCAGCACACCCAGTGCTCCATGCAATATGTGCCTTCCATAATACCCACCACCAGGCTCACCCAACCCACTACCCTCCTCCCCTCCAAAACGCTCAGCTTGTTTCTCAGAGTCCACATGTCTCTCATGCTTTGTCTCCACCTCCGATTTCCCCCAACTCACTTCTCCTCCCCATCTCCAATGTCCTCTGTGTTATTCCTTATGCTCTGCAAGTAAGTGAAACCATATAATTGACTCTCTCTGCTTGACTTATTTCACTCAGCATAATCTCTTCCAGTCCCGTCCATGTTGATACAAAAGTTGGGTATTCATCCTTCCTGATGGAGGCATAATACTCCATAGTCTATATGGACCACATCTTCCTTATCCATTCGTCCGTTGAAGGGCATCTTGGTTCTTTCCACAGTTTGGCGACTGTGGCCATTTCTGCTATGAACATTGGGGTGCAGATGGCCCTTCTTGTCACTACATCTGTATCTTTGGGGTAAATACCCAGCAGTGCAATTACAGGGACATAGTGAAGCTCTATTTTTAATTTCTTAAGGAATCTCCACACTGTTTTCCAAAGTGGTTGTACCAACTTGCATTCCTATCAACAGTGTAATAGGGTTCCCTTTTCTCCACCTCCCCTCCAACACTTGTTGTTTACTGTCCTGCTAATTTTGGCCATTCTAACTGGTATAAGGTGGTATCTCAATGTGGTTTTGATTTGAATCTCCCTGATTGCTAATGACAAAGAACATTTTTCATGTGTCTGTTAGCCATTTGTATGTCTTCTTTGGAGAAGTGTCTGTTCATGTCTTCTGCCCATTTTTTGACATGATTATCTGTTTTGTGTGTGTTGAGTTTGAGGAGTTCTTTATAGATCTTGGATATCAGCCCTTTGTGGTGTCATTTGTGAACATCTTCTCCCATTCCTTGGGTTGCCTCTTTGTTTTGTTGACTGTTTCCTTTGCTGTTCAGAAGGTTTTGATCTTGATGAAATTCCCAAAGTTCATTTTCCCTTTTGTTTCCTTTGCCTTTGGAGACATATCTTGAAAGAAGTTGCTGTGGCCAATGTCAAAGATGTTATTGCCTTTGTTTCCTCTAGGCTTTTGATAGATTCCTTCCTCACATTGAGGTCTTTTATCCATTTCAAGTTTATCTTTGTGTATGGTGTATGAGAATGGTGGAGTATCATTCTTCTACATGTAGCTGTCCAATTTTCCCAGCGCCATTTATTGAAGAGTTGAAGAGACTATCTTTTGTCCACTGTATATTTTTTCCTGCTTTGTCGAAGATTATTTGACCATAGAGTTGTGGGTCCATATCTGGGCTCTCTACTCTGTTCCACTGGTCTATGTGTCTGTTTTTGTGCCAGTACCATGCTGTCTTGGTGATTAAGCTTTGTAGTAAAGCTTGAAATCAGGCAACATTATGGCCCCAGTTTTTTCTTTTTCAGCATTTCCTTAGCAATTCGGGGTCTCTTCTGGTTCCATACAAATTTTAGGATTGTTTGTTCCAGCACTTTGAAAAATGCCAGTGGAATTTTGATTGGGATAGCATTGAAAGTATAAATTGTTCTAGGCAGTATAGACATTTTAACAATGTTTATTCTTCTGATCCATGAGCATGGAATGGTCTTCCATCTTTTTTGTTTCTTCTTCAATTTCCATCATGAGTGTTCTGTAGTTCCTTGAGTACAGATCCTTTACCTGTTTGGTTAGGTTTATTTCCAGGTATCTTATGGTTCTTGGTGCTACAGTAAATTGAATCAATTTTCTCATTTCCCTTTTTATGTTTTCACTGTTAGTGTATAAGAAGGCAACTGATTTCTATACATTAATTTTGTATCTTGCCACATTACTGAATTGCTGTATGAGTTCTAGTTGTTTGGGGGTAGAGCTGTTTGGGTTTTCCATATAAAGTATCATGCCATCTGCAAAGAGAAAGAGTTTGACTTCTTCATTGTGAATATGAATACCTTTTATTTCTTTTTGTTGTCTTTTATTTGTTGTTGTTGTTGTTGTCGTCTTTTTGTTGTGCTATTGCTAGGACTTCTAGTACTATGTTGAACAAGAGTGGTGAGAGTGGGCGTCCCTGTCGTGTTCCTGATCTCAGCGGGAAGGCTGTGAGCTTTCCCCATTGAGAATGATATGCACTATGGGTTTTTCATAGATAGATTTTATGAAGGTGAAGAATTTTCCCTCTGTCCCTATACTTTGAATCATTTTATTTAGGAACGGATGCTGTATCTTGCCAAATGCTTTTTTCTGCATCAATTGAGAGGACCATGTGGTTCTTCTGTCTTCTCTTATTGATTAGTTCTATCATCCTGATTGATTTGCAAATGTTGAACCACCCTTGCATCCCATGGATAAATCCTACCTGGTCATGGTGGATACTCTTTTTAATGTGCTGTTGGATCTTATTAGCTAGGATCTTTTTGAGAATATTAGCATCCATATTCATCAGGGATATTGGTCTGAAATTCTCCTTTTTGGTTGGGTATTTGCCTGCTTTGTTGATCAGGGTAATGCTGGCTTCATAAAGAGAGTCTGGAAGTTTTCCTTCTGTTTCTATTTTTTGAAACAGCTTCAGGAGAATAGGTGTTATTTCTTCTTTGAATGTTTGGTAGAATTCCTCAGGGAATCTGTCAGATACTGGGCTCTTATTTTTTGGGAAGCTTTTGATCACTGCTTCAACCTTGTTACTAGTTGTTGGTCTCTTCAGGTTGTCAGTTTCTTCCTGATTCAGTTTTGGAAGTTTATAGGTTTCCAGGAATGCACTCATTTCACCTAGGTTGCTTAACTTATTGGCACTCAAGAAGAATGAATATTCTGTTGTTTGAGGGTGGACTATTCTGTTTATGTCTATGAGTCCATCTGTTCCAATGCGTCATTCAGTATTCTCTTTTCTTTATTGATCTTCTGCTTGGATGATCTGTCTGTTACTGAGAGTGGCATGATACGATCCCCTACCATTAATGTATTCATATCAATATGACTCTTTATCTTGATTAATAATTGTCTTATGTAATTGGCTGCTTCCATATTGGGGTCATAAATATTTACAATTGTTAGATCTTTTTGGTGGATAGACCTTTTAAGAATGATGTAGTGTCCTTCTTTATCTCTGACTACAGTCTTTAGTTTCAAATCTAATTTATCTGATATGAGAATCACTACCCCGGCTTTCTTTTGAGGCCCTTTGGCATAAAAGATGCTTCTCCATCCCTTCACTTTCAGTCTAGGTGTATCCTTAGGTTCCAAATGGGTCTCTTGTAGACAGCATATGGATGGGTCCTGTCATTTTATCCAATTTGCAACCATGTGCCATTTTATGGGAGAGTTTAGGCCATTTATGTTGAGAGTGATTATTGAAAGATCTGTTTTTATTGACATCATGTTGCCTGCATAGTCCTTGTTTCTATAGATTATCTCTGTAAATTTCTGTTCTGTGACACTCTTGAGTTCTTTCTTCTTTTAGAGAACCCCCCCTTAATATTTCTTGTGGTGCTGGCTTGGTGGTCACATACTCTTTTAAACCTTGTCAGTCTTGGAAGCTCTTTATCTCTCCATCCATTTTGAATTTCAGCCTTGCTGGATAAAGTATTCTTGGCTACATGTTCTTCTCATTTAGTGCCCTGAATATGTCTTTCCAGCCCTTTCTGGCTTGCCAGGTTTCTTTGGATGGGTCTGACATTCTGATGGACCTTCCTCTGTACATAATGAATGTCTTCCCCCTAGCTGCTCTCAAGTGCTCTTGTCTAAAATTATGATTCATCAATTTCACAATCAAGTGTCTGGAGGTCTTTCTAGATTTGTTGACCTTGGGGTGTGGTTTTTCTACCTCTAGAACACAAACCCTGGTTCCATTCCCCAGATTGGGAAAATTTTCATGGAGAATTTGTTCAACTATGTCTTCTAGTCTTTCTTTCTCCTCCCCGTCAGGGATCCCAATAATTATGACATTGGAATGTTTCATGGCATCATTTATTTCTCTAATTCTGTTTTCATGGCTTCTAAGCTGTTTGTTCCAGGTCTCCTCCTGATCCTTTTTCCCTATCAGTTTGTCCTCTATGTCACTAATTTTATCTTCTGCCTTGGTTACCCTAGCTGTTAGTGTATTTAGATTAGATTGGATCTCATTGGATCTGATAGCATTTTTTAGTACTGCGAGATCAGCCCTCACTTCTGCCCTAGGAGTTTCTATGTTGCCACTAATGGTCTTCTCCAACCCAGCCATTATTTGGATAATTGTTACTCTGAATTCCCTTTCCAACATATTATTTATGTCCATATCCAATAGTTCTGTGGCAGAGGGCACAGTCTGATTTTTCCTGTTAGGTGTTCCTCCTCCTAGCCATTTTGGGGAGAGGTAGTTGAGGGGATGTATAGCTGACTATATCAGCCACTCTCTAGGCAAGGTGTACTCTGGAAAGTTTCAGAACAATTGGATGCCACCACCAAAAAGAAAGAAAAAATAAAAAAAAGAGAGAGAGAAAGAGACAGAAAAAAAAGAGAAGACTCAGCCAGAATGGGGTCCAAATGTAAGACTTATAAGGTATACAAACAAAAACAGACAAATGAAAAGATTGACAAAAGTAAATGAAAAGGAAAAAAAAAGAAGCCAGCCCAAATGAACCCCAAGTATAAGTTTTATATAATACCAGAGCAAAAACCAATACACAGAAACACTGACAGAAGAAAAAGATGGGAGGGTGGTTATAAATCCTCAATGTGGGTAAGGAAGGTTGTTTGATTTTTCCAGGGTGTATCTTGTTATCTTTATTAAAGGACTCAACTTTCCAGAGATAAAGGGAGATTAAAACTGGCTTATATATAAGGATAGTATTGATTAGGGAAAGAGGATTACCTTGAAGCTTATATCTCTATGTGTGTTAAAAAAATAGAAAAACAACAACAACAAAAAACCCATAAGTATATATATGAAAAAATTCAAGTTAAAAGGTTATTGTGGAATATGTTGTAATGATTTTTTTAAAAAGCTTGTCCTCTACACAGTGGTCCTATATACCATTAAATCTCTGATGATAAAGGTGAGTGAGTTAATAATGAAGGTGAGCTGTCTCTCTTCTTCATCCATATTCCATTGTTAGGTTTTTAAAACAAAAATAAAGGCAATCTCTGAGAGAATATACAAGGAGACCCTTCCCTCTGGTCTTAGTTACTCCTAATTTAAATGTAAGTTTCTTTGTTGCCTGTAGCTTACCAAGAAAAGTCATCTCTTTTCCATTTGTTCCATCCTAGTTCACAATAAGTGTGGAATGATTAAACGTGTCTCTTGCAATTCCAGTCAAGATTTTGGGAGGATGTATCCCATCTCATGTTTTAAATGATGGTGTGGGCTCTGAAGATAACATCTCACTGACCTTTAGATACTTTCATGAAGCATATGAATAATGGCTCAGGATGGTGAGTTTTATATTCACTGGATCATAGAAATTTGAATGATAATTTGTTTCAACTGAGATGGAATTAGAACAGCGATCTTTTTTTAAGTAGTCCTACCACTTCCATCATTACCAGCTCCCATACTAAAATCATTTGTGATTTTACTCCATATTTTGAATTTTTTCTCATATATCATGCAATAGTAAGTTTTAGGCTTAGCTAGGAGTTCCTACCCCCTTTCCCTTTTTATTGTCTAAAGACAATTAATTTTTTTTTTTAATCCTCATGTTTTCCTCTCTGAAGTTTTGTTATTGTTTATGCTTTCCAGGAGTGTCCTTTGGTATTTCTTTCATAAATTGTCTATAAATATTCTTAGTCTTATCCATCCTTATGTATATCTTCATTTTGTTCTTATATTCAAATACTAGGTTTAAGTTATTTTTCTCAGAGCATTGAAGATGTGATTAATAATTCTCTGAAGACTAGTGTTACTGATAAAAGTTTTGATGCAAGTTTGATTTTTCCATGCCAGTAGATAAATTTTTGTTCTTTCTCTAGGGAAACTGCTGACTTTTTCTCTTCTATTTAGCTTCTTGAAACTTCACCTCAGTGTGGGTTTCTTTTGCACTAATGCTATATTCAATCATTAGATTTGGGTTTTTATTCCTATATAGGTTTTGACTTTATTTTTTATTATTCCTTCCTTTCTGTTCTTTCTATATTTTCATTCTGAAACTCATCATTGATGGGCCTCAAAACTTCTAGATCTAACCTCTTTGTGTCTCAGATTTTTTGTCCTATTTATCTTTTCATGGGGCCTGTCTTTGCTTATCATGTGGAGGGAGGTGGTATGGAGTTCAGTGGGTGCTTGGAAGTGATTTGCCCAACTAGTGCGAGAGCTCTTGGTGCCTCCAGAACTGTGCTACTTCTTTGGTACCTGGCCCTTCTCCCAGATCTGAACTGATACTATAGGCAGGCAGTTCTTTTTGCTTTTCTCTCATTTGAGAGACATGTCTTTCATCACCATATATATTGTGAACCCTCTGTGGACAGATGATCCATGGGCTTTCAGGAAATAGCTCTCAGGGCAGCAGTATTGGGGCAGTAGACACTACTCTCATTTGCTCTGCAGAATGATGAAGAATGAACCAAGTGAAGTGAAATACTTTATTGGACATCTGATATTTTAGGTCTATTTTTTCTCTGCCTTTTTTCTATTAGTTTCATTTGCCTTCTATCCTTAAGGAATTTTTTTAAATTTCCAAGATATGAATGACATTGGTTTTTGGTTTTGTTATCCTGTGATATTACAGGACCTTTATTTTTATAGATTTTTTTCTCATTTTATTATTTATTTATTTATTTATTTTTAAAGATTTTATTTTATTTTATTTTTTAATTTATTTTTTATTTTTTTAAAATTTATTTATTTGTTAGAGAGAGTGAGCACAGGCAGACAGAGAGGCAGGCAGAGGCAGAGAGAGAAGCAGGCCCCCTGCCGAGCAAGGAGCCTGATGCGGAACTCGATCCCAGGACGCTGGGATCATGACCTGAGCCAAAGGCAGCGGCTTAACCAACTGAGCCACCCAGGCGTCCTTTTTTTTTCATTTTAAAGAGATTGTTAAGTTTGAGACAATATAGATATTTGGGTTCATTTCAGTATGCAGACCACTAAAAATTCCAAGACAACAGGCTGAATGCTCAGTGAGATTTTCAAGCCTGTTCAGAAGACAGATCCATGGTTGAGGATTTGCACCCAGCACAATCAAGGATAATCTCTCTCCTAGGAATTTCCTTCTTAATCTACAAAGCTCAGTAGCTCTCCTGGGATAAACAGGGAAGTATCCATGTGAATTAAATATTGTATTATAGTCTGGAACCTAGCATTTCTTTACCATAATACTTTTACACTTAATAATAATGTGGGTATTTTACCCACATATTTCCTGAACTGTAAAGTATTGCTCACTGTATGTTGTGGCTGACTACACTGAGATAAAGAATCTAGTCATCTTGTAATCACGGGAACCAAGATAGGACTGTAATTAGAACCGAAGTATCCTAATCTATAGGCCTTTTTCTGCTTTTGCAGAGCTCACATATTCACCACATTCATCGTGTTTCCTGGTGCCCCAAACACAAACTGTACTCTGATTTCATCATTTAGAGACCTAGGTGCCTCTAAGGTCTATTAATTTTTGGTGGACTCATGAATTTTATTTGAAGATGATAGAAAATAGTTTTTGAGCACTCGTCAGGCAGGATCCTAATGCACCACATATATTAACTAAGTCATTCTCACAACTCTCAGTTGGGGGAGGGGATATTATTATCATCTTCATTTTACAGATGAAGAAACTGAAAAAGGGAAAGATTACTTTCCAAAGTCTATCTGAAAGCTAATGAGAGGTGATGCCAGGAAGCCAGCTTTCTGACTCCAGAGCCCATGCTCTAAACCAGGGATGGAAAATAAGGCTTGTGGGCTAAATTTGGCCAGCTATCTCTTTTTGTTTTTGTGTTTTACTGCCCATGAACTAAGAATGGATTTTACATTTTTAAATTGACCATGTTCTAAATGGTTGAATCAGTACCTACATGATATCCTCAACTTTGCATCAGCCCCATGAAGCCTATAACATTTACTGTCTGGCTCTTTAAAAAAAATGTTTGCCAATGTGCCAACTGCAGGGAGTCTAACCATATAAGACAATAATTCACATACTCCTGCATTTTATTATGAGTTACATAGTTAGGCATAGCTCACTGTTAGCTATACTAAGATACACTATCGAGTCTAGAGAGTGAAAATAGACAATTTTTGGCTTTTATTGCCCCTCCTGCCCATTCCCTCCTCCCTTATAAGTCTTAATAAGGTGTGTATTTTTTGAAATTATTAATATTGATTGGTAAAATTTCTCCCTCTGTCTTTACCCCTTTCTGAGTGTAACTAGTGTTTTTCCAGGAAAACAGAGAAAGGATTGTGCAAAGACAGAGTAGACCTAAAAATAAATTAAGAGCTCTGCTTCAGATCTCAGCTGTTGTTTTCAGAATATACACTAGCAATTTAGCTGGTGATCAAAAGGCCCTGAGAAAGGAATAGGACATATACCTAACTTGAAATATGGAACAGGCCTTCTGCATAGGCCTTGCTTTCTAGGTAGATAGATTCATACCTAATCCCACATTATGATCAGAGGAATTTCCTAAGCATGCAGTTAGGGTTTATAAATAATATCTTAGATCTCGGGGTCCTGGGATCGAGCCCCACATCGGGCTCTCTGCTCAGAGGGGAGCCTGCTTCCCCCACCCCTCTCTGCCTGCTTGTGATCTCTGTCTGTCAAATGAATAGATAAAATCTTTAAATAATATCTTAATCTGTCATAGATAATAGTCTCATGGAACACTAAAAGCTGTTTGGTTTTGGGAGTCAGGGCATCTTTTCCACACTAGAAATTTTTTCAGCCCAGCAAATCAGTACCAGTTGATTAGAGTCAGAGTACCATTTCTCCTGGATATTATAGAACAATATTTATAAATCCCAATCTCCCATTCCTGTTTCCTATTTTAGATTTGATGCACACTATCAGCCTTCTATGTGTATATGATGTTATATCATTCTTTTCCATTCTAATATACTTAAAAAAAAAGATTTTATTTATTTATTTTTTGACAGACAGAGATCACACGTAGGCAGAGAGGCAGGCAGAGAGGGAGGAGGGAGCAGGCTCCCCACTGAGCGGAGAGCCTGATTTGGGGCTCGATCCCAGAACCCTGAGATCATGACCTGAGCTGAAGGCAGAGGCTTTAACCCACTGAGCCACCCAGGCACCCCTCCAATATCCTTTTATAACCACAAAATTATCAAGTTGACAGATTATTCCTCATTGCTTTAATTCTTGATTTAATTGTCTTGTGTGTACTCAAGGGCTACCTTAATCTCATCAGCCTAAATCAGTTTAAAATAGTGACAGTTAATTCTTACAAAGAGGGTGAGTTTCTGCTAATTTATATCTCCAAGGCCTTCTGTAAACCAGTATTTAGGTTTGGAGGTTTATAGCATTGGGTAGGGAGGCATAAAACCTTTTGGCAACTGACCACATTGTTTATCTACAACATAAAGTGTCACCTGATATAAATAAACAACTCTCACTTTTGAAATTCTATTTTACTTCTGAAATTCTATCTTTCTTTTGAAATTCTACCCAAGGATTGTCTGAAATGGATTTTAATGGTTTTCTTTTTTTAAACAGTCTTCAGATAGAGAAACTTAACCAAATTCTGTAAATAAATGTCTGTCTCACCTGCCCTGACAACTTTTGGCAATCTTTTCTCCACTCCTGTGTGGCAAAAATCAGTATTCCCTGTTTAGAGTGGGGCTCCAAAAATGATAGCAATTTCCTTGTGCACATCAGTTTCTCCTTGCGGATGGGCAGCCTTTTGCTATAATCAGATATGTCAGCTGTTTGCAAAAGGATTGGGAAGTGGCCTTACTCATGTGGAAATCTAATAGCTACTCCTTGTCACTCTCTTTTAGCAGCACGTCCCCAGGGTGTCAATGCAGTATTCTGTGTCATGCTGCTACAGTGGGCTGGGTCCCTGCTTGAGGAGAAGTTGCTGAATTGGAGAAGTTGCCACTTTGCTCACATGTGGGGAATTCATGATTTACCCAGTGTTCTCCCTCTCTTGATTGACTTTTAGAAAATGAGTTTGCAAGTCCTGGGTATGTTAGTCTGTTAGTAAACTAGCACAAATTCTGGCATCATAATTCACACAATGAAGGCCAATTAATAAAAATAGTCCAGGTATTAGTCATATATCCATTTTAATCTTTTTGTACTACGAAAAACATGGTACCCTACTGTACTGACTGAATTGTTAATCCTAAGTCTCTATCATTCCATTGAGATATTGTACCAAATGATGGAAGTAAGATTTGTAAAAAGGAAATTCAAAATTTAGCTTGAGCATTCTTTCAGACATTAGATGCCAGCTAATTGATTTTTAAGTTTTTACTTTTCAGCTCCATTACACTGTATAACTCAGTATATTTTTGTACTCTCTCACATTTTGTAGAGACAAGGTATCAGATTTCTAGTTTTTAGCAGAACTGTTCAGTATATCAATTCCTGTTAACACAGCTGTTAAATGTTGAGATCATGCTGCATGTTAAATGAAATCGATTTTCAAAGTAAATTAAATCCTTCAATGAAGGTGGGTGTATCTTTCCACATAAAGGAAGAAATGTTAAGAGACTTGCATGTATAAGCAGATCATGGAGAAATAAACTGAATTATCTATGGAACAGTCATATTAGGATACAACAGTCTTCTGATTCCATACAAATTTTAGGATTATTTGCTCCAGTGCTTTGAAAAATACTGGTGGAATTTTGATTGGAATGGAAAGTATAGATTGCTCTAGGCAGTATAGACATTTTAACAATGTTTATTCTTCCGATCCAAGAGCATGGAATGGTCTTCCATCTTTTTGTGTCTTCTTTGATTTCTTTCATGAGTGTTCTGTAGTTCCTCGAGTACAGATCCTTTACTTCTTTGGTTAGGTTTATTCCCAGGTATCTTATGGTTCTTGGTGCTATAGTAAATGGAATCAATTCTCTAATTTCCCTTTCTGTGTTTTCATTGTTAGTGTATAAGAAAGCAACTGATTTCTGTACATTGACTTTGTAACCTGACATTACTGAATTGCTGTATGAGTTCTAGTAGTTTGGGGGTGGATGCAACAATCTTATCTTTCTCAAGTGCCTTAAAAAGTAAAATATATTTAGTACAAATTAAAAAATGGAAGAGAAAAATGCAGATTTTGAAAATATGGTTTTTGTCTAGCAATTAGTCGGTTGTCTTTGCTTTAAAAGAACATCTGTCTTGGTCTAGAGTTCAATGCAGTTAGATTTCTCATTCATTTCCTCAACCAGGAAAGAAAAATGAAGTTTGACTAAGTCATATCTGAAACAATTATTACACTTTAATTAGCTACATTTGGCTATAGTTGATGGGTTGACAGGAGTCACATATAACTTTTCAAATGCTGAATGCTATCTTCTTCTATTAAACCTACGTTGCCTATTGCACTCTGAAATAATAGGTTTTAACTTCATATCCCCTACTTCTTTCCTCTTTCTCCAATTTTCTTTCCTATGTAAGGAAAACAGAAAGTAAGAAAAACCTTAAGGAGTGTGAAAGAACAGAATACCTACCCTCCAGTTTTCTATTTTAGTATGGCAGTAAGTCTAATGATTATGTAGTATATAGATCATAGATTATAGATTATACAAAAACATCATATATAATTTGTATTTAATTAGATGCACAAAAAGACTTTATGAGTCATTTTTTCATATTCCATAATATTTTGAAAGGTAAGATAAATACTTGTTAACTTAGCACATACTTACAGCTTCAAAATAATGTTAGGTAATCCAGAGGAGTGAGACAAGTAGAAAAGAAGACACAGGGAGTGCCTTCTTATAACTTGTTACCTGGTTTTTGAGAGATAAAACTTACTAAGATAAATATCATTGTAAATCCTTTGATCTTTTCATGGGGGAAAACTATATGAAAGATTATTCTGTGTGATTTCTAAGTGCAAATGAATATAATAAAACTTGAGGCAAATTGAGGACTTGAGGTAGAGTGATTAGAGCCAGGAGAGTTAACTGAGGGGTCATGGAGGAGAAAAACTTGTTGATAAAAAGAAAAACCAGAAGGTTGACATAATTGTTTTTTCAGTGAGGGGAATGGTCTAAAGATGGGTTGGCAAATTATGACTTGTGGGCTAAATCTGGCATGTGGACAGTTTTGGTTCGAGTGATAGTTAAGAATACTTTTACACATGTATGTATGTATTTATACAATTTTTGTTATTGAAATAGAGTTGACATAAAATGTTATATTAGTTTCAGTTGTACAACATAATGATTCAAAAACTCCATGCATTTACTTAGTGTTCAACCATGATAAATGTAGTTACCATCTGTCACCATACAACATGATTACAATTTTTGACTATATTCTCTATGCTGTACTTTTCTTCAGTTTATTTTATTTTATTTTATTTCTTTTCAGTGTCTATGTTAAACTTTTTACCTCTGTGACTTATTTATTTTATAACTGGAGGTTTGTATCTCTTAATTCTCTTCACCTATTTTACCTGTCCCCCCATCCCCTCCATCGACTATCAGTTTGTTCTCTGTATTTATGAACTGTTTCTTTTTGTTTTATTTTTTAGATTTCACATATAAGTGAAATCATATGGTATTTGTCTTCATTTGACATTTCATTTAGTGTAATGCTAGTTTATATAACTTAATAATGGTTAAGGATTTTAATTTTTAATTTTTAAAGCATTATAAAATACAAAGAGGAATATGAAATAGAGACAGTGTGGTTCAGAGCCCCAAATATGTGTCATCTGGGTCTTAAGAGAACAAGGTTGCTGACCCTTCATCTAGAGTAATCCTCTTCAAACTTTGTATGATAATGGGAAAATTCTGTACCTGTACTGATCAGTGCTGTGGTTAGGAGTTACATGTGACTACTGAGTACTTGAAATGTGGCTAGTGTGACTGAGGAACTAAATTTTTAGTTTTATTTAATTTCAGTTATTTTAAAGTTCAATAGCCACAGGTGGCTGGTGGCTACCATACTGTACAGCACAATTCTGGTCAACTGTGATGATACACATCATTTTATATAAAAAGAAAGGTTCTACAAGATGCCCTTCAATGGATGAATGGATAAGGAGGATGTCATCCATATACACTATGGAGTATTAGGCCTCCATCAGAAAGGATGAATACCCAACTTTTGTATCAACATGGACAGGACTGGAAGAGATTATGCTGAGTGAAATAAGTCAGAGAGAGTCGGTTATCATATGGTTTCACTTATTTGTGGAGCATAAGAAATAACACGGAGGACATAGGGAGATGGAGAGAAGGGAGTTGGGGGAAATTGGAGGGGGTGATGAACCATGAGAGACTATGGACTTTGAAAAACAATCTGAGGGTTTTGAAGGGGTGGGGGGTGGGAAGTTGGATGAGCCTGGTAGTGGGTATTATGAAGGGCAAGTATTGCATGGAGTACTGGGTGTGGTACATAAACAAGGAATTCTGGTACACTGAAAAGAAATTAAAAAGATAAAAAAAATTATTTAAAAGGGAGAGGTAATTCCATCAGATATTAAACTACCCTAAGTTTCCTATAATTAAAAAAAAAAGAAAAAAAGAAAGGTTCTAGACTAATTCTTATTACATACTTTAGGTTGGCTGCTCACTGTGATGTGATCTCTGAAGCAAGCTGAGAGTGACAGAGCAGCTGGAAGTTTGAAAAGTTTTGGTAGTGGGAGGTATCAAGAAGACAACCCTAAGTAGAGTTCCCATACCAGGGATACAGATTAAATTCTCACTGAGATCTCTAGAATCTATTTCCAAAACATATGGTAAAAATCTAGAATTAGAGATCCTTCCTGGAGGAATGGAAAGTAGGTGGTTTGTTTAGAATGCAACATAGAGGTGATTGTAATCTCAGACAGGGGATGAATCATGTAAAGGATTTTGTCATAGAAAAATATGTCAGAAACTTGCTTTATATCTTTAGAAATAAGACTGACAGAGAGAAAATAGATGAATAGACCTTTTAAGGCAGCTAAGGAATAGAGAAGTGTTTCTTCTTTCCAGAGCACCAATATTCTGGAGAGAGGAGATACTATGGAGTAGGGAGGTTTCATTGTCTAAGAGACTCTGGCATAAGATACCCACATGGATTTTAGAGGTGAGGAGGTTCAGCCAGTATCTTGAAACCTCTATCCTCTTCCTTCATGGAGCATGGGTAAGATTGCCATCCAAAATGCAGTGTAACCAGTTAAATTTGAGTTTCAGATAAATAACAAATACTTTAAAAATATATCTAAAATATTGTATGGTACACGCTTATAATAAAAAATGTGTTTGTTTATCTAATTTTCAAATTTGACTAGGCATCCTATATTTTTATTTGCCAAATCTGGCCACAAGAGGTAAGAGCCATTGATACCGCCTGCTGACCTTCTTACTGGTCCCATGAAATTGTGGGGTAGTTTACTAGAGGCTCCATGCAAATGTCTAGAATCTGACTGGGGTCAACACTTATTAGATATAGGCTTTTAGCCACATCACTTAAACTCTCTTAGTCTTCTGTTCTCGTTAGTGTGGAGAAAAGAAATTCACACACTGAGAGTTATATCTGTCCTACCTTGAATATCAGAATGTTGGAACTACAACTACTTTAGATATTTTCTATCTAATCCTCCTTTTATAGAAGAGAAGCAGGCCTAAAAAGGCAAGGTGACTCTTCTAGGAACCCAGATTTCCACCTGTGGTGACATGACCATTCCTGGAATCTGGGTATCTTGCTGCTCTGTTCAATGCTTTTTTCCTCTACACTGTCTTTCTATTTTCAAAGATTGTAGGAAATAATGTACACTAAAATTCATTGTAAATTTTAATATGAAAAATATAAATGTGTAGAATGATTGTTTCTAGGCTGATATCAGAGCATGGAAATCACCTCCTTACGATGCTGATTCACAGGACTTCTTCTGGAAAAAATGTTTGGGTCTCAGCTTCTCAGGAATCCAGGGTCTTGGCCTTTTTGGATTTTCTCTGGAAAGCACAATTGATAAATAAGAAACAAAAGTTATCAGAAAAATACCCCCAAACCTCCAAGGTTATCAATATAAGTTACCAGTTCTAGATCTTTTAAAAATCTCTTTCCTGTGGGAAACAAGCAAAACCACTTGATAAATATCCTTAGATGCACATAAATCAGCCTTTTACAATTCATTGTTGACAACTGAGGCTAACTGTAGAACTTGTATATTGCTGTATGCCTTGCAGGAGATGGATCCTTATTGCAAGGCAAGTCACATCCCTGCCAACATTTATAGCTGCTCTGTTACTGGCTGACACCTCCCAGATGCCTAGATTATTTTCTCCTCAGTGCTAATAAAGAGTTGGGGTGAAGGTAGAGAAATGAGGTAAAATAATATCATTGTCCAGGCAATTAATGTTAGAGAAACATTTAGGTAAAGGAAGACCTGACCTGAACATGGAGAGATAAGCAAAGGCCATGTTTAAGATCCAAAATCAAAGGGCTTTTTAGAGGCCCCTCCTTAGAAGAGAGAGATTTGAACCTCCTTTGTGCCATTGCCATGGATAATACCCACTCTCTTCTATAACTGACTCATTTTGGCTCAGTTAAGGGTTTGGGAAATTTTAATGTTATATCAAGATATATAACTGCTGGGTGGTACAACTGGTTCATTGTCTTTTGAATGCATTTCAGATTTCCTCTTCACAAATGATTCTGTGGGAGTTGGATTTATTTTTATATTGCTAGATGTTGTATTACATATGTAAATGAAATTTCGCTTGAGGAAATTAGAATGGAAATATTTTAAGATATGTAAAGCTTTTAATCCAACAAATTATTTTGGAAATAAAAAGATTTTTCTTCCTGTGTGCTCATTGTTTGCTCAAAATTATATGTGCCATATATAAATATCATAAATATACTCATAGGGGCTTAACACAGTCTCAAAATTCTTCATTTCTTATAAAATTAAAAAAAAACTCAATCCCCTCATATTCTCTTACATGTAACAAAATATTTTGTACTTCCACAGAAGTTTAGAATCTAGTTTTCATCTCCATTGCCTTTTAGTGGTATCTAGTCCTTTAGAATTATCAAGTAGATCACACATTGCTTTTCTTTATCCTGAAACATCAGATGAGCAGCTTTCAATTTACAAATTAAATGTACATGCCCCTTCCTTTACCTTTATTCCTTTCTTCCTTCTTTTCTTTTCTCTTCTTTCCTTCCTTCCTTTTTTTTTTTTTTTTTAACCAAGCCCAGCTGGCAGTGACTGGTAAGGATTTACTTTTCTGAACTGAATTTAGAAAGAGGCTCCTGGACTTCTTAGCTATGCTGTTGAGGTTGCCTCCTTTACAGTATACATTATACATATACAGTATACACATAAATCACTAGACTTCAATTTGATATAGTAATGGTTTAGGCTATATCACTTTGGGTTTATGGCTATGAACACCTATTCTGTGTTAATTACTGTACTGAGAGACATTTGAAATAATGAGATGCTGGCTTGCTTAGACCAGTCTTTTAAGTCTGGAAATTCTCTTGACTCTTTAGTTGGTGGACTAGGATTAGTATCAGTATTAGTGCTTTGGAAACTTGTGAAAGCATGCAGATTAGAAATTTGTTAGGAAGAAGTAAGATATTCCTCATCTTTTAAGTACAGTGTGAATGGTATTCTCTTTTGGTGTGTGTTTTTAGGATTTATCCCCTTCTCTTCTTTCCCCTCTGCCATCCACATTTTTACCATTCTCTGGGATCATTGCAAGACTATTTTTTTAAAGATATTTATTTATTTGTTTTAGAGAGATTGTGTGTGGGGAGAGGCAGAGGGAGAGGGAAAGAAAGAATCCTCAAGCCAGCTCCCCACTGAGTGTAGAGCCTGACATGGGGCTCCATCTTAGGACCCTGAGATCATGACCTGAGCTGAAATCAAGAGTCTGATGCTTAACCTACTGAGCCACTCAGGCACCCTGCAAGATCATTCTTATTAAACTTTTGTGTCTCCTCGGCATCCATACCCATAAAATGAATTAAGCAAATAAAGAATCATTACTTATCCTTTTTATGAATAAGGTATAAGATGTAAGCTTTCTTATGATTAATTCTTCTCAGGATTTAATAAGCATTCATCCCAGATTTTTTTCAGAAGGAAATGAACTGAAATTAACTTTGATCAAAAAGCATCTAACAGAATCCCATGGAAAATTCCCGAGTTTCACGGAGTACTGATTTTTAAATTGTGCTCCACAAACCTCCATCGAAAGGCTCCTTGAACGCTGATATGAATATGCTGGGTGTTTTATCTGAAACTGCCCCCATGTTAAGTAGAGATTGTGTTTCTACAGACAGAAAAGGGAATCCCTTCTAGTACCAAGGTTGCAAAACTCTGCAGTAGATGATTGTGGTAGTATAGACATTGTGTCTTTGCTTTGTGGCTATAGAAACTAGGAATTGGTGTTATTTAATGTAAGCTCTTCAAAGGAGGGGGAAAAGCTCTTATATAATGATGAGTAATGCCATGTAAAAGGAGTTATTTTGGCACAGTGATGATGTGTTTTTCCCTTGTAGTTTTTTAAGTTTCTTAGCTGGTAGATAACTGTGTCAGAAAAGTTGCATTTTATTTGACTTGCAAAAGAACTTAAAACAGTTCATTATTTTTGTTCTGCTTTCAAAAGAAACCTCCAATTTTCATGTCTTCAATGAAAGTCATTTCACCAGCAGTTAATTATTTACAATTGTACCACAAGCTGCAGAGCCCCCCAAGGGAACTCCTCAAGTTAGTATGTTCTGCTTAGCTGTCTCCCTCTCAAACCACTACCCAGATCTCTTTATCTCCTCAGATCTCTCCTGTGTCTGTCCCCTTCCCTCTATCATCACTGCACCCATACTTTCAATGCCCCTCTCTTGGCTAGATGGTTCAACAGACCTATCATTCTTTTTGTCTTGGCTCTTCCCACACTCCCATTTATTTCCCATATTAGGACCATGGTGATTTTTCTAAAACTCAAACATAAGCACTTCACTCCAGCCCACACAGGCCTCCCTGTCTCCCTGCAGTCCTCAGTCTTCAGTCGATGTTCCTCAGAATGCCCTTCAAGGTTCCACAGCTTCATTTTCCAACTTATCTCTGTAGTTACATATTTCTCTGTTGATTCCCTCAGACTGAGATGTAGCATTTTTTAAAACTTTTTTAAAAAGTATTTTATTCATTTATTTGACAGAAATCACAAGTAGGCAGAGAGGCAGGCAGAAAGAGAGGAAGAAGCAGGCTCCCTGCTGAGCAGAGAGCCCGATGTGGGGCTCGATCCCAGGACCCTTGGACTATGACCTGAGCCGAAGGCAGGGGCTTTAACCCACTGAGCCACCTAGGTGCCCTGGGATGTAGCATTTTTGAACTGTTTATAGTTTCAAAGTTCTATCCTGTATCTGGGCTTTTTCTCAGGTTACTCCCTCTTCCTGAACCACTTTCCCCCAGCAATTTGGTCTCATACCCTCATTGACATAGCTGACTTCTATTCACCTTTTTTTTTTCTATTCTATTCACCTTTTAAAACCCTCCCAAAGAAGAGATTAATCATTCTCACTTCTGAACAGTGGCTGCCTCCTACTTGGTGTTCTAAAGTAAGACTAACTGGGATCAAATCCTAACACCATCTTTTAGTAGCCATGTTCCTTTGGGTAAGTTGTTTCCTTCTCCTGTGCTTCACCTGAGGCCTCTTACTTAAAATAGTAATAATGCCTCTATCATTGGGTAGTTATCAGAATAAATAAAAAGTAAGACAGAGGAGCACTTGTTATACAGTATGTGCTCAATAAACATAACTACAATTGCTATTACTATTTTTATTAATTACTAACTTCTGTATTCAATTATTATCATACTTCACACTGGATTATAATATTTCTTTACACTTCAGTATCTCTGTATGTTTAATCAGAATTTTGAGGGCAAACTCAGCATTCTTTTCGTCTCTGTATCTTTAAAGTTGTTATAAGGCCAAGAACATATTAGATAGTAGGCATGAAGTGCTTTGAAATGAACAAAATACTGTATAAGTACACAGCAATATCATTCTACCATGAGAAAGAGAGCACAAGAAAAATTTGAAATTAGAGTTGACATAAAATGGTTTAATATTGATATTGGTTTAAATTTTAAGATATACCTTTTTTAGGCTAACATCAAAATATGATTAAATTTGCAAGCTAAGTGCCTCTAATGGTAGAAAAAGAGTATTCTGATGGGTAGCTTAATTTAAAAAATCCATAGTTTACATTCTTTTGTTGGGTAACACATAAAGTTGGTTGATTCTCACACAAAACTCCCAACTATTGAATATGTTGCCTCCATTGCACCCCTAAATGCCTGACCCCCTACATCCCTTCTGCCAGCAACATGCTCCTGCTGTCACTGGTGCATTGAATCCGTTGTTCCATAAGTCTGTATATATAAATCTGTGAGGTTCCATCTTCCTGCATGACCTCCCACAAACTGTGAGGACTCTGGTAGTAATCTCAGGCCCCACTTTTTCATTACCTTTGTCTCCAACCACGAATTAAGCTGTCCTTGAAATGGAGTTGTTTGGTGGCAGGACCACATGTAGAATTCCAAATAACTGGAAATGATCTTTTAAAATGATCTTTTTTAGGTGATTTGCAAGTCGAGCACAGTCAAGCTTACTAAACTCATGTAAACCAATAATTGAGAATAGACTGTTCTTCACACTTTACATTTTTTAAAAGCACATAAATATCAGAGCAACATAGCTTCTTCTTCCAACACATTTTTGTAAACTTTCTGCATTGTCCTTGGAAAAAACATAAAAATACTTAAATGGTTGACTTAGCAAAAGTTCTGTTTGACAAGACAGGAGGAAGAGACACGGGGTTAGGGACTAAAATTAAACTGACACAATCATAAGCAGCAACCATGAAACTACAGAGGTCATGCTTGACCTCTGTATTCTGAGCTGAGGTATTCTGAGCTTAAATATACCTTAGTGCACATGTATCAGTGGTCTTTCTGAGACTGAAAGTTGTCAGAGACTATGAGATTAAGAATAAAATCACATCCTACTTAAGATGAAGCTTTTTATTAGTCCATTATAGGTAGGATGTAGGTAGAATAGCTATACATAGTACACAGCAGCTCCAAGAATAAATATTTTTTGAATAATTTACAAACAGACCGTGTTGGTAGAATTATTTGATTTTTGTGAAAATCAAAGACTATGTAATAATAATAATGTGGTAATAATAATAATAACAATGAAAATAAGAAAAAATCCTAACAGTGTTTTGATAGCATATACATTTTTTCTGTAACTCTATAAAGAGCTAATGATGTGGATGTAATTTTATCAAGTTAAATTGGAAAAAACAAACAAACTGAAAATTTACTACTGGCCTGTGGCACATTCCTGAATTTCATGCTGTTTTTTTGGACTTTGCCCCAGGGAAAGAGATACATTATTTTGGATGTGAAAGGCTGTCCAGTGCATTAGCTGTGACAGGACTGCAGAGACAGGTATTAAACTGGGCAGTGGGAAGTGTTTCAGATATAGAGGACCTTGTTTCATAATCAATTGCTGAAATTTTCTGGCTCTGTAATAATAAGAAGCTCCAATATGGATATGAAACAAATGATAAGAATAGATAAGAAAGAGACTCCTGTTGACAGTAAGTACAAGACAACATATGATATTGGGGGTGCACATACCACATGGCTGGTTAATCTTCAAAGCTCATTTCATGTCAGAAAACGGAGCCAAATGAGAACTGCCTCTTCCAAATCCAGACAGCCACACAAAAGCCAACAATCAAATGCAATATTATCTCATTAAGCAAAGCTGTTTCCTCCTGATCAATCTTCTTGAATAAAATAAAATGATGTTCAATTTTTAAAAAAAATAAGATTGGTGAAATTCAAGAAAGCTGTTGGCATACATTCAGCCTACACCATACCATTGCTTCCTCAGCATGAGCTGTTTTTCAGGAAAAATAGCAATTGACACTAATTAATACTAATTGCTCATCTTGCTCTTATTCTTTGAGCTTTTCTGCCCTTTCCAATATGTACTGTTCAAGTTAAATACTTGCTTGAGGCCTGGATAATTTTTTCAGCTCAGCCCTAACACATGGTATTCTATTGTAATCTGGAAAAGGAGGAACAAATGGATATGGTCAGATAAAATTAGAGATGTGCTTAGACCTCAGGGGAGGTTATAAACTTTTGAGAGATCTAATGTTTTATTATGGGATTTATTCCAACAATAATTTTTATGTCTATATTGTTATTACAAATAGGCGAGACAACACTGAAACTATTATTGCTACTATCCTTGGTACTATCCTGTTGCTATTGGTACTATTGTTATAGTATCTTTACTATATGGTACTATCTGATTTAAAAACCATCAATGACTCTTTCACTGAGTAAAAAATACAGTTTCCACTTGAGGGATTAGAAGTTTTAGAAATAACACAGTCCCATCTTCCTTCTTCAGTCTTATCTTGTATTATTCCCTTTGATATTTCCTTGTAATATTCTGGGCTCCTGCTCTCTACACCAGTCATGACTGCCACCATATTCTGGGCTTCTTAGTTTACATGCCATTCTTTACTCATACTTGGCCCTTCCATTTTTAGTTTCTTTGATCTACTGAACTCCTTATGAATAAGGGATTTCTTCCACTTTACAAATCACAGAGTATTTTATACTTTTGTTAATGAACCTGGGTGGCTCAGTTGGTTGAGCAACTCTCTTCAGCTCAGGTCATGATCCTAGAGTCTGGGATGGAGTCCAGCATTGTGCTCTCTGCTCAGCAGGGGGTCTGCTTCTCCCTCTGACCTTCCCCCTCTCATGCTTGATATCTTTCATTCTCTCTCTTGCTCTCAATTAAATAAATAAAATATTAAAAAAATAGTATGCTTTAGTAAAAGTGTACTTTTGTATACTTGTGTCTGGCTAGCATCCAACACAGTTTGTCATATTAAACTTGAAATAAATATTTGGCTGACAGAATTAAAACATCTAAAAGGTTAGATAGCTTTCCTACCCTTTACAAGGGGAGGTATGGATATAAACTATTTTCTTGGTTTTAGATATATTTGTATAATATAAGTATTTGTATACGATTATAGCAGATAAATTTTTCTGGCTCATACTTAATAAGCACATTCTCCTGGAACTTGCATATTCAAAGTTCTTTTAAATTTTGTCACTAATATTCTGTTTAACTCTAATATTTTATCATGGTTTCCAGCATACACCTAATAAGGAATGATAGTGGGATATTGGGACTGGGTGGGATATTTTGTCCTAACAATTGCTGTTCAGTTTCATAAGTGGTCATTTCAGTCTACATCAATCTTTAAACTTAGCTTTTTTTTCCTACTATGGTCCATACTGTTGTAGGTTGAAATTTTATGACAACTTTCACAGACAGGAATTTAATGGTAATAGAAACTTGTGATTTCACTGTGCAGAAGTTTTGATCTTGATGAAGTTCCAAAAGTTCATTTTCCTTCTCATTTCCTTTGCCTTTGGAGACATAACTTGAAAGAAGTTGCTGTGGCCGATGTTGAAGACGTTACTGCCTATGTTCTCCTCTAGGATTTTGATAGATTTCTGCCTCACATTGAGTCTTTTATCCATTTCAAGTTTCTTTGTGTATGGTGTAAGAGAATGGTCGAGTTTCATTCTTATACATATAGCTGTCCAATTTTCCCAACACCTCTTATTGAAGAGACTGTCTTTTATCCACTGTATATTTTTTTTCTGCTTTGTCAAAGATTATTTGACCATAGAGTTGCAGGTCCGTATCTGGGCTCTCTACTCTGTTCCACTGGTCTATGTGTCTGTTTTTGTGCCAGTACCATGCTGTCTTGGTGATCAAGCTTTGTAATAAAGTTTGAAATCAGGCAATGTGATGGTCCCAGTTTTGTTTTTCTTTTTCAACATTTCCTTAGCAATTTGGGGTCTCTTCTTGTTCCATACAAATTTTAGGATTGTTTGTTCCAGCACTTTGAAAAATGCCGGTGGAATTTTGACTGGGATGACATTGAAAGTATAGATTGTTCTAGGCTATAGACTTTTTTTTTTTT
>ML104438.1:0-28665 GCA_003697995.1 Taxidea taxus jeffersonii | reverse complement strand
AGAATAGGAATTAATTCTTCTTTAAATGTTTGGTAGAATTCCCCTGGGAAGCCATCTGGCCCTGGGCTTTTGTTTGTTGGGAGATTTTTGATGACTGTTTCAATCTCCTTACTGGTTATGGGCCTATTCAGGTTTTCTATTTCTTCCTGGTTCAGTTTTGGCAGTTTATATGTCTCTAGGAAAGCATCCATTTCTTCCAGATTGTCGAATTTGTTGGCATAGAGTTGTTCATAATATGTTCTTATGATTGTTTGTATTTCTTTGGTGTTGGTTGTGATCTCTACTCTTTCATTCATGATTTTATTTATTTGGGTCCTTTCTCTTTTCTTTTGGATAAGTCTGGCCAGGGGTTTATCAATCTTATTAATTCTTTCAAAGAACCAGCTCCTAGTTTCATTGATTTGTTCTATTGTTTTTTTGGTTTCTATTTCATTGATTTCTGCTTTGATCTTTATTATTTCTCTTCTCCTGCTGGGTTTAGGCTTTCTTTGTTGTTCTCTCTCGAGTTCCTTGAGGTGTAGGGTTAGGTTGTGTATTTGAGACCTTTCCTGTTTCTTGAGATAGGCTTGTATCGCTATATATTTTCCTCTCAGGACTGCCTTTGCTGTGTCCCACAGATTTTGGACCGTTGTGTTTTCATTATCATTTGTTTCCATGGTTTTTTTCAATTCTTCTTTAATTTCCTGGTTGACCCATTCATTTTTTAGAAGGATGCTGTTGAGCCTCCATGTATTTGTGCTCTTTCCACATTTCCTCTTGTGATTGAGTTCTAGCTTCAGAGCATTGTGGTCTGAAAATATGCAGGGAATGATCCCAATCTTTTGATACCTGTTGAGACCTGATTTATGCCCCAGGATGTGATCTATTCTGGAGAATGTTCCATGGGCACTAGAGAAGAATGTGTATTCTGTTGCTTTAGGGTAGAATGTTCTGAATATATCTGTGATGTCCATCTCGTCCAGTGTGTCATTTAAGACCTTTATTTCCTTGTTGATCTTTTGCTTAGATGATCTGTCCATTTCAGTGAGGGGTGTATTAAAGTCTCCAACTATTATTGTATTCTTGTCAATGTGTTTCTTTGATTTTGTTATTAATTGGTTTATATAGTTGGCTGCTCCCATGTTAGGGGCATAGATATTTAAAATTGTTAGATCTTCTTGTTGGACAGACCCTTTGAGTATGATGAAGTGTCCTTCCTCATCTCTTATTATAGTCTTTGGCTTAAAATCTAATTGATCTGATATAAGGATTGCCACCCCAGCTTTCTTCTGATGTCCATTAGCATGGTAAATTGTTTTCCACCCCCTCACTTTCAATCTGGAGGTGTCTTCAGGTCTAAGATGAGTTTCTTGTAGGCAGCATATGGATGGGTTTTGTTTTTTTATCCATTCTGAGACCCTGTGTCTTTTGATTGGGGCATTTAGCCCATTTACATTCAGGGTAACTATTGAGAGATATGAGTTTAGTGCCATTGTATTGCCTGTATGGTGATTGTTACTGTATAATGTCTCTGTTCCTTTCTGGGAATACTTTTAGGGTCTCTCTTTGCTTAGAGGACCCCTTTCAATATTTCCTGTAGAGCTGGTTTGGTGTTTACAAACTCTTTCAGTTTTTGTTTGTCCTGGAAGCTTTTAATCTCTCCTTCTATTTTCAATGATAACCTAGCTGGATAAAGTATTCTTGGCTGCATGTTTTTCTCGTTTAGTGCTCTGAATATATCATGCCAGTTCTTTCTGGCCTGCCAGGTCTCTGTGGATAAGTCTCCTGCCAATCTAATATTTTTACCATTGTACGTTACAGACTTCTTGTCCCGTGCTGCTTTCAGGATTTTCTCTTTGTCGCTAAGACTTGTAAATTTTACTATTAGATGGCGGGGTGTGGGTCGATTCCTATTGAGTTTGAGAGGTATTCTCTGGGCTTCCTGGATTTTGATGCTTGTTCCCCTTGCTATATTAGGGAAATTCTCTACAATAATCCTCTCCAGTATACCTTCTGCTCCTATTTCTCTTTCTTCTTCTTCTGGAATCCCAATTATTCTAATGTTGTTTCGTCTTATGGCATCACTTATCTCTCGAATTCTCCCCTCGTGGTCCAGTAGTTGATTGTCTCTCTTTTGGTCTGCTTCATTATTCCCTGCCACTTGGTCTTCTATATCACTAATTCTGTCTTCTGCCTCATTTATCCTAGCAGTAAGAGCCTCCATTTTTGATTGCACCTCATTAATAGCTTTTTTTATTTCAACTTGATTAGACTTTATTTCTTTTATTTCTCCAGAAAGGGTTTTTATTTCTCCTGACAGGGTTTCTCTAATATCTTCCATGCCTTTTTCGAGCCCGGCTAGAACCTTGAGAATCGTCATCCTGAATTCCAGATCTGACATATTACCAATGTCTGTATTGATTATGTCCCTAGCCTTCGGTCCTGTCTCCTGCTCTTTTTTTTGTGGTGAGTTTTTCCGCCTTGTCATTTTGTCCAGATAGGAATCCGCTGTTCTCCTTGTTAAGTGAACTTGGTCTTGGCTGTAATTCTTTGGTCTTCTGGGGGAGGGGCCTGTTGTAGTGATTCTCAGGTGTCTTTGCCCGAGGCGGAGTTGCACCGCCCTTACCAGGGGCCGGGCTAAGTAATCCTCTCAGGTTTGCTTTCAGGAGGTTTTGTTCCCTTAACGGGCTTTCTGTAGAGTTCTGGAGGACGGGAATGACAGTGGCGGCCTCCCAATCTCCGGTTCAGAGGAGCCGAGGGCTAGGGGCCCCAGTCTTCAGCGCGCCTTCAGGGAAAAGCGTTTAATCCCTCCAGACTCCCTAGCCCACGTTTGCGCCGGAGAGTGCGCGCGCGCGTCGGCCCGCAGACACTGCGCGCCAGCAGACACCGCCGGCCCACGAAAAGCGTTTAATCCCTCCAGTCTCCCTCGCCCACGTTTGCGCCGGAGAGTGCGCGCGCGCGTCCGCTCGCAGACACCGCGCACCAGCAGACACCGCAGGCCCGCAGACCCCGCGGGCCCGCCGACACTGCGCACACCCGCAGACCGCGCGCGCCTGCAGACCGCGCTCAGAGAAAATCGTGCCTAAGCAGTCCCGTCTCACTGGCTTCTGGGAGTGCTCTGAGCTCACCCAGCCTGTGATCAAGCGTCTCTGTCTCTGGCAGAGTCCCACCTGGAGTCTCCGGAGCCCGTAGATCCCTGAGCTCTCCCGGGTCGGAGTCTCCCCAGATCTTGTGGGGACCCCTCACACAGAGCACCGGCCAGTGCCACAGAGCACCGGTCCGTGTCACAGACCACTAGGAAATCTCGGCTCTGTTTCCGCAGCCGACTTCCCCGCTCTAATACCTGTGAGCTCTGCGACACTCAGACACCCCCGATCCTTCTGTGACCCCGTGGGACCTGAGTCCACGCTGTCCCCACGAGGTCTTCACCCCAGTTTAGCCTCTGGAGCGATGTCCCTCCGTGGAGCCGACTTTTAAAAGTTCTGATTTTGTGCTCCGCCGCTTGCCGGGAGCCGGCCCCTCCCCCTGGGGTCTATCTTCCCGTCGCGTTGGATTCACTTCTCCGCTGGTCCTACCTTTCAGAAAGTGGTCGATTTTCTGTTCCTAGAATTGTTGTTTTTCTTCTCTTCGATCTCCTGTTGGATTTGTAGGTGTTCGGAATGGTTTGATAGGCTATCTAGCTGATCTCCTGCTGGCTGATGTCGTCTCAGCCTCCTACTTCTCCGCCATCTTGACTCCTCCTAGGCTATAGACTTTTTATTTATTTTTATTTTTTTTAAGTTTTTTTTTTTTTAATTTATTTGTCAGAGAGAGAGAGAGAGCGAACGAGCACAGGCAGACAGAGAGGCAGGCAGAGGCAGAAGAAGAAGCAGGCTCCCTGCCGAGCAAGGAGCCTGATGTGGGACTCGATCCCAGGACGCTGGGATCATGACCTGAGCCGAAGGCAGCTGCTTAACCAACTGAGCCACCCAGGCGTCCCGGCTATAGACTTTTTAATAATGTTATTCTTCTGATCCATGAGCATGGAATGCTTTTCCATCTTTTTGTATCTTCTTCAGTTTTTTTTTCATGAGTGTTCTGTAGCCCAATTTTCCTAGCACCATTTATTGAAGATACTGTTTTTTTTTTTTCCACTGGATATTTTTCCTGCTTTGTTGAGGATTATTTGACCATAGAGTTGTGGGTCCATATGTGGACTCTCTACTCTGTTCTACTGGTCTATGAAAACATAAAATTAAATTAAAAAAAAAAGAAACTTGCGATTTTGTTGTATTACTGTTTAGTGTTTGCTTCTTTTCCTTCAGATCTTTCCTACAAGATATAGTGGGTGAGTCTGTATTTCTGTGAGCTCTTCTCTAATTATACTCTGTTCAACACTTGACTCTTAATTTTACCTTCTATGTTAAGTAAATTCAATACAGTACTTTTTTACACAATCAATAAATTATAATTCTTTGTTTAATAGTTACTGGACCTTTGTTTACAAAATATACCATAGCCCCTATTTAAGTTAAATCCTTGTGTGGCTAAAGGCATATGACACTGAACTGCAAATATATATGTTACAAATATCCACGTGCATTATATCCTAGCAAAAAGTCTTTGGTTAACATAACAGATCCTGCCGAATAAGCAAAATGAATGGAGAGAGTAAAGGGGCAGGAGTTTGTAAATATTGATTCTTCAAGAGAGACATGAAACATTGACATACCTTGAGAACTGGTTGGTGGGACAGCAGAAGTGGATGATGTGAGAGAATTGATTATCTTAACTTTCTCCTTTCCTCCAGGCACTGCCAGAGGAGTAAATAACTGTTACATTGAAAACTTGCAAACACATTCTGTATTCCTGGAGGTATATTTGTCATTTTAAGATTGACCTTAGTCTGTTCATCATGTGACTATTTTAAGATGGTAGAGTTCTGTATGAATTAACTGACCTCCAAGGTAGCTGAACAGCTTTTAGTACATTCCCATTCTGGACCCAAAAAGGATTCCTGTTTGGGACCACTTATTCTCACATGACTGGTTTACTTATTTGAACATTTGGACCTTATTGCTATTTGAAAGAGAAATTATTCTAGAGAGAAGTGAGATCATGAATCAGTATTAGATGATTTCAAGCAAGGGAATAAGCAAGATAATAGCTTTCTTTATCACTAGTATTTATTCAGAAAGCCATTTGGAATTTTTTAGCCAACTTCTGCCATAACCCTTCAAGAAATAGAAAAAAAAGAAGAATCACGGGATGGAGTACTTACGTTCCGTACAGAGAGACTGCCTATTCTTATGGGAATTCTAGCCCTTAAAATGAGTTCTTACCAACCCTTAAAATGAGTTCTTAGTCCAACAGCTCCCAGGACAGATCTAACAATTTTCTGGGTGGCAGTTTACATTTATCAACAATTACTATGAGAATTAAAGATTGAGAAAAGCAAAACTAGAGATATAACACTAATCATCATTGCTAGATTGATCAAGAAACTTAAGGACTTTAGCTTCATGCCTTTCTTCTCAAACACACACAAGTTTTAGAAGAAAAATTAATAAAACAAAAATAAAAACCTTGGGAATTAGAGAAGTTCTTCAGAATAGGAATAAATTATAACATGACTATGGAGGCAAAAGGGTGTAGGGGCTGCTGAATTAACATACAGAACCCATTTCACTGTGTCCGAGCATATCCCAACAAGTTAAGGATCACATTAAACAAAGCTTTGTAACTTTCTCTCAAGTTGGCATTATTGGTATTAGAGAGTGAAAAAATTGATGCTGGGGTCAAGTCAGCCTCTTGGCAGAACCTCAGAATTGGAACACAGAAGAGAATCTTATTCTCAGTTCCACTGTTCCCGAATTTCAGTTTTGCCAGGGTTCACAATTTGGTCACAGGGCGATCGATGGAAGCTAAACAAAGCTAGAGGAAACTAACATGTAAACCAGCCCAATCAAAGGATTTACAACAGGCAGTGAATTTTACTTCTCATAGAATACATACTTATATGTTTACTCTCTAGGACAATATCTGCATATATCAGGGTACTTGGGAGGCTAACTCAGTAGAGGTTGGTTGTGGAGAATGTCACCAGAGGTGATTTGTTTTAAGAGCTACTATATTCATTTGGTGAAAACAACAACAGTGGCAATAAATCTGATAAAAACCGTTCTTATTGTTTTACAATAAACATCTTAAATGATAGCCATTTGAGTATGCCAGATTCAGTCTCTTGCCTTTGTAACCAGTGCTGGATAAATCATTGGTAAATCTTTTTACTCACCCTTTTCTAGTATACTTGCAAATATCCAAACTTTTGTCAGTGTTAACCAGATTCTTCAGACAGGTTATAATAAATACATGGCAAAGCCCTCTATCTCTTCATTTTCTTCCCTCTCTTTTACAGATACTCTGTTTAGTTATAATTTTGTGAAGAAAAAAATTTAAGTATAAAGAAAAATGTAGAAAATATAACAAATATCCATAATGCAGTCACCTTTCAGCTTAAATAAATTATAATAGTTTGTCATATTTGCCATTAAATGTGGATTTTAGGTGGATTTCCTATATCGGGATAAGGAAGTTCTTTACTTTCTCTTGTTTGCTAACAGTTCTTATCCTGTGGACCTAGAGGATATTATGCAAAGTGAAATCAGTCAGAATGAGAAAGACAAATATCATATGATTTCATTCATATGTGGAACCTAAAAAGCAAAACAGATGAATAAATAAACAAAAAGCAGAATCAGACCTGTAAATACAGAGAATAAACTGATGGTTGTCTGAAGAAAAGGGGGTGGGAGATGGGCAAAAAGGTGAAGGGGTGTGGGAGGTATAGGCTTCCAGTTATGGAATGAATAAGTCATGGGAATAAAAGGCACAGCATAGTGAATACAGGCAATAATATTGTAATAGTACTGTATGGTGACCAGATGGTAGCTATACTTGTGGTGAGCATAAAGAAGTTGAATCACTATGTTGTACCCTGAAACTAATGTATAGTATGTCAACTATATTCAAATTAAAAAAAGTTTTAAAAAGTCTTGGTATGGAAAAATGTAAAATAACATGTATGTTGGGTTAAGTAAAATATATTAAATTTTAAAAATAAAATTCAAAAGAAAAACAATACTTATTCTGAATGGATCAATCATTTTTCTATTTATGGATTACCACTCTGTGGCCATGAGGTTTTTTTTTTTTTTTTACTATGATAAATTTGACTTGCTTCTATCTAGGAATTTTGTTGCTATTTCATTATGTTTATTGTATATCTTTACACAGTTTTAATTCTTGATTATATATTAAATGTCAAGTGAGTTGGATACCTTTCCTTTGTTTTATAGTCTCTGAAAGAATTTATATGCTATAAGCTTTATCTGTTTTCTTAGAAGTTTAGGTTTGAAAAATGCTCTCTTAAAATTATGTGGCTTATGCCTATTGGAGGGTTATATATGTGTGAGTGTGTGTGTGTGTGTGTGTGTGTGTGTGTAGTGGGTTGAATGGTGGATATAGGTGAACCATCAGTAATGAACTAGGGAAATGAGATTTTAACTATTAAATTACTTGAATAAGTGTTGGCTTATTTTTGTTATTGAAAATTCTTCTGAAGTCAGTTTTACAGATGCTTTTGTATTCTTAATTGCTCATTTCATCTTGGTTGTTAGGTTTATTGGTAGAGATAATTCACATTATTTTCATTTTTCCTTCACCCTGTTGATAGTTCTTGTTTTTGAACCATTTTTCAGTTATTTGTATCTTTTCCTAATTTTAATAGAAATATCTATATTTTATAAATATTAATAGCTTCAAAGAATCACCTTTTGGTTTTATTAATTTTCTCTAATTTTTTTCTGTGTTGTCATTAATTTCTGTCTTTACATTTAGTATTTCCATTTCTCTGTCTTCTGTTCATTCTTGTTTAAGTTCTCTGAATTGAATGCTTAACTTGTTTTACTCTTATTATATAATGAGAGCATTTAAGATTTTACCTTACCTCTGATTCAGACTTTAGCTATTTTGTTATATAATACTTTCAACTCTGCATAGGTCTTTAAATTCTAAATATGTTATGATTTTCATTGTAATTTCTTCATTTATATTTGTATTTATTTTTATAGTGTCTAAAAATTTTATAAACACTTTAAGAACTTCCAGTTTCTAATATATTTTGACAATAGTCAGAAAATAGCTTGATATTTATTCTACAACATTTGTTATTTGGATGCTCTTGAATACTATGGACTGGGAGACAGATTTAAAGCTGTGTAAATAGCATGTGCTATGACAATTCTGCCTTGTGAAGGTTAACATAATTCTGGTCTAATCCAGAATAAAACATCTCACTTTTCTTTTCTAGTTATAAAAATTTCACTTACTGTCACTGCAAGATGGGGATATATAGATTGGATGTGGAGAAATACTTTATAGAAAGTAAGACAATGAGCTTCAGCATCAGGCAGTGTTGATTTGAATCCAGTTTTGATATTTGAATATGGCATTGGACAAGTAACTTGAAATCTCAATATTTTCTCTTTAATTTACCTGTATGGAGCTTATGTATTTTTAAACATCATCTACTCCTTGAGAAATACATGCATTGATCCATGCCCTGAAAGAACAACTGTGTGAGGTGACTAAGGTGATTTTACTAAATGAGGTGGGCCTGTTCACTGCTTTGCAATCTTTCTGTGTGAAGTTACAGTGCCATCAGAATTTGAAATGGCTACTTTCCTAGACCGGGTACAAAAGTTCTAATATTTGCTAGGAGAAGACTGAAAAGTCAATTTTCTTTCCACTTTGATATTCAAATGAGCAATGTGCCAACTTCAGCTTTTCTTTCCCTAGTAAGATGGTAAGAAATTAGTTTGGTGATTTTTTTCTTTTCACTGTTGGTTATCTACAACACTGGAATTTGCTGTCCTTTAAGTTTCCCTCTGAGCAGCCAAGAAATTAGTGATGTTCTGCCCAAATATAAGGCAATATCTTTATTTTCCATCAGCTTTGGTTTTCATAGGCAGCCATTGCCATTTTAGCTATATGGCTCTCCCTAAGCCCTGACGGGGCACAGGCTTGTGAGCTCCGAGTCTCTGAGATGCTGGTTGTACTGTGATTAGCTGGGGAGCCTGGCAGTCCTACCAGTCCACTTGCAGGGCCTCTGCAATTCACTTATGTGCCTGTGAGACAGCACATTTTGTGTTGGTACAAGGCCAAGGAACCCACAGCTGTGACTAATCAGATGGTGTTCCCTCAGGCTCTCCCAGAGAAACTGAGGTGGGTGGAAGTATGCATATTGAGAATTGGGTGCATAGTACGTTTCTCAGTGTCCTGTGGTTGCAAGGGTACACGGTAAAGTAAGGAAGCATTTTTATTTTCCTTTTTCATGGGGTAGCATCGCTCCAGGCTTAGAGAGGAGAGCAGATCTTAGTCTTTTTCTTGATTTCAGAAGAGTTTTACTTTTGAGTTTTCTATATTTGTGGTTGTTTCAAATAGTTTTTTAGAGTTTTGTAGGGGGGGGCAGTTTTGCTTATCTTGGCAGAGAAGAACATCAGAAGGCATATATCCAGCTTGATAGCATCTCAAAAATAGCGAGACCATAAATGCTTGAACTTTTTGTAAGTGACATCTCTTAATAACCCAGTGCATTTAAAAATATAGTTACTAACATTTTCATAATCATTTTAGGAATGCAGTATTTCTGTGGAATATGGAGAGCAGAAATCAAGCAGTTTTCCTAAGATGAGGATTTATCCATAGCTTTTAAAGTAATTTTTTATCTTCAAGAAAATGTAATAGGAACAGCAGAATTGTGGGACCCCTGTAGAGGTTGGGTTTGGGCAAATATATCTTCATTTGTTAAGTTGTTTGCATGTCTATAGCAAGCCTTATTCTCAGGAACAGAGAATTCCTGTTCAACCAAATGTTGCCTTTGCACCATCATTCTTAGTTTCCATGTAAGCCAAAGGAAGTTGCATATTCATTTCAAATTTGTTATTTGGCTTGCTGTGACTAGAGACATACTAAATTATGAATTTTTAAATCCATGGATTATTAAAAGCAAAGTTTTGCCAATTCTTTTAGAAATGTGAAAAAAAACAACTTGGGAAATAGGGAAAGTATTGAGCTCTGAAAGATTGGATTGGGAGAAATAAAATGAAAAAGGAAAGAAATGAAAGATTTCTTTTATATAGTCAATGCTTTTGTCTTAGAAGAAATAAAAAAAGAAAAAGAAAGAAAGTGGCTTCCCTTAAGCACGTGAAAGGTGCCCAGATTTTATCTAATATTAAAAATCGTGACATGTGTCAGATGGCTGTCAGGATTCTGAGGCAATATTAACTTTCATTTCATGGCGGTGCTCTGCCACCACTGATTTTACATTTAGCAGAGTCCGTTTCTTCATCTTGGCTTCAGAGCTGCTAAATTCAAGATTTATTGATCTAGTGTCAATCATAGATGCTTTATTTTTTGAGTCTCTGCCTCACCTAACTGACTGTAGGCCCTGGAAGAGAGGACACTGTTAACATTGGTGGATATGTGCGAAGGCATGACAAGTGAGGGAGGAAGAGTTTAGAAGGGTCAGTTTGTTTGAAGCATTAGTGCTGATTGAGAGTTCTAAGTCATGGAGCTTCTAGTTCTTGGTTATTTGCTAAAAGTAGTCAGAAAAAGGTCCTCTAAAGCAGCACATGCACTGGTGGGGGATAAAAGTAGTGATGACAATGCTGGGGAAAATGACAGAATTTTTTTTGAATGATACTGCAATATTGGTATTGGCATTTTATGAAAAAAGATGAACATAATTAATTTAACAAAACTATCAAATCTAATTAATTAATGCTTTTCAAATACTAACATTTGAACAAAATGTATCCAGTGTGAAGTTATGAAAAAATATAAAAGTTAAACAAAAATATTTAAGTTACTAGACACTAGGTGACATTTCTGGGCTCTGCTGTTTACTTGGACTCCATTGATGTCCATCTTGGTACCAGTGAGATCACTTGGAGATGAATCCTTTGGTGTGGTCAGTCCAGTGACCATCAATATCTTCTTGTCATTTAGCTCCCCTAAGTGGAGTTATCACCACTGTTGCTTCTGGGTATCTTGCCTGCTCTGTCCAGAGGGTCTGATTTCACCAGTTTTGATTTGTTTGCTTGCCATCTTCAGAAAAGTGGTCATGTCCCTAGCCTCCTCCTTATTCTCCACTGAGGCATCTGCCTGTAAAATGAACTCCTCGAGCTAGGTCCATCCCAGGTTTTTTTTTGTGTGGATTGAGTTTTTTTGTTTGTTTGTTTGTTTTGGATTGCAGTGGGATTGGGGGAAAAATACCAAATATTTCAGGAGGTCAGTGACAAAGAATAGTAGGAATGGCTTGCAGTGACTATGTCAGGAAAAGGGGTGGCACAAGAAGTGGAAAGGAGGGTGTTAGAGACTGAGAAAAAAAAATGCCCAACTAAGTTGCTGACCTATGTCTCAAACATTTGCATGACCACAACAAAAGTACCAATGTTTCAGTTTTTAAAAAGAGCAAGGTTAAAGGTGGTGGTTTTCAATCTTGGCCACACATTGGGAAGCTTCAAAGACATTGAGGCTTGTGTTCTATCCTCCTAGCAATCCTGATTCAGTTGGTCTGGGTTGTGGTCCTATCATAAAAAGTTTAAAAATCTTCCCAAGAGATCCCAACATACGGCTAATATTAAGAATTTGATCTGTAAGTATCAGGATTTTGAAAATTAGTATTATAATCAGTAAATGGAAAGTGTAGCTTTTACTTTTATTTTAACCAAAGGGAAACAGAATCATCTTTAAGGGGCATCTTCCAGGTGCCAGGCAAGGTGCTGAGTTACTTAATATTACCTTTTTCATTTTCATATGAAGTGGGGATAGTCAATCCCATTTAAAAGGTGAAGAAAGACTAATGGAGGATAAGTCTTTAGCCTAATGTGACACAGTGGAGGTGAAGCTAGCAGCAGGGACTCAATCCCAGGTCTATGTGATTAATCTTTTTTCTTACCTTTCCTTTAAGACACAGTTGTAAAGTATAGTTATCATGAATTGCTTAAAGACATACATTCTTTTGTGCCTTATATGTGACGATAAGAAAAGAAATCCATATGTTCTAGTTACCATAATCTGCAAGATTGCTCAAAATTAGGGGTAAATTCTTTTTTTTAAGATTTTATTTATTTATTTGACAGGCAGAGATCACAAGTAGGCAGAGAGGCAGGCAGAGAGAGAGGGAAGCAGGCTCCCTGCTGAGCAGAGAGCCCGATTCGGGGCTCAATCCCAGGTCCCTGAGATCATGACCTGAGCCAAAGGCAGAGGGCCAACCCACTGAGCCACCCAGGCGCCCCATAATTAGGGGTAAATTTTTAATGACTATCTGTTTCTACATGGCCTGTGAAGTAAGAACTCTTTTTTTACATTTTTAAATAGCTGAAGAAAAATTAAAGAAGGATATTTTATGAAATGCAAAGTTTGATGACCACAAATGAAGTTTTATTGGAACACAAGTATACTCATTTGTTTATGTATGGTCTGTAGCTGCCTTCACACTATATGGCAGGGTTCAGGAATGGTGACAGAGACCATAGGCCAGTGTAGCCTAGAATATTTACTATTTAGCCATTTATAAAAAAAAAAAATTGTGAATTTTGCTCTAAAGAAAGACCAGATAGAGAGATCTTAGTGTACAGAACTGGTAGTATGGAGAATGCTTGCACACATTAAAATAAAAAATATATATATAACAATATAAAAGAACTTGCAAGGTTCTTTTAAGGTATAAGGTGCCTTCGTGCATTTCAGTGTTGGTTTAAAAATCATTAGGTGGCCTTGGGGGTTGGTGCTTAGAAAAATGAAAAGTGAAAGCACAATAAACCATTATTTATAGAAGAGTAATCATAAGAGAAGGTAAAACCTTTGCAAATGACATCACTAGGATTCAGGATGAATTGTAATGATTGCATTCCTTTTTAGCTTTACTTGTAAATTAAGTAGTAGTTCTGTTTCTGTTTTTGCACTACATTTCTTTTTCCAGAATTTCTATTTTTTATAATATTGGTATATACATCAGTGTTTTCAGAATTGTACCAATATGTTATATGCTCTTTTTGCAGCAGCAACTGTATCCAAGTCTCTCAACGTGTGTTACACATGCATCAGAATTCCTCAGGATGCTTGTTTTCAATAGAGATTTCAGAGTCCCAGGGCAGACCTACTGATTCAGGACCTGTGAGGACAGGATTCTGTCTTTCAGTAAGCTCCCTAGGTGAATTTCATGCACCTTGTAGAGTGAGAATCCTATGTTAAGTCATGGGTGAAAATATTCACAGTTATACTAGGAGCATAGATTTATAGGAGCAGACAAGCAGGGTGTAGAGATTCCTATAGAGAAATGGAGCAATATCAGGTTTCTGTAATCCCAGAGTGTATAAATGAAAGCACATATGGAAACCATCTTGCTAATAAGAAGCAAATTCTTTCAGGTGGGCAGAGAAATAATAGAAATGAGGAAACTCAGAAGAATGGAAGCTGGCATGGACTGCTGCTAGTTTTTTTTCTGCTTTATCAGCATATGGCTGATTAAGGGCCTTCTTGGCATCCTTTCTTCATCTTGGAAATGATCAAGTATGCTAGGCATTTTCTGTTTGCTCTCTCAGATCTATTCTCTATCCCTTTCTGCCTCTCCTATTCTCTGGGTGGACTGCATCCCCGAGGCTTCCCTGCCCAATGGTTTCTAGTTGGAGTGGCAGGAGATCAGATGAAGGTAGGAGGGTGAATCTCCTTCATTATGGAACAAACTCTGGCTAAAAATCACTGCTTGCTCAAAGAGGCCTTTTCTTTCCCTCCCTCCCTCCCTCCATTCCTTCCTTCCTTCCTACCTTCCTTTCTTCCTTCCTTCCTTCTTTTTGGGGAAAGAGAGAGGGTGGGGAACAGAGGGAGAGCGAGAAACTCATGAGAATCCCCTCTGAGTACAGAGCCCAGTGGGGGCTAGATCTCATGACCCTGAGATCATGACCTGAGCTAAAATCAAGAAGGATGCTTGCAATGTCTACAATAGCCAAACTATGGAAAGAACCTAGATGTCCATCAACAGATGAATGAATAAAGAAGAGCTGGTATATATATACAATGGAATACTATGCAGCCATCAAAAGAAATGAAATCTTGCCATTTGCGACAACATGGATGGAACTAGAGCGTATTATGCTTAGCGAAATAAGTCAATCAGAGAAAGACAACTATCATATGCTCTCCTTGATATGAGGAAGTTGAGAGGCAATGTGGGGGGTTTGGGGGGCAGGAAAAGAATAAATGAAACAAGATGGGATCAGGAGGGAGATAAACCATAAGAGACTCTTAATCTCAAAAAACAAACTGAGGGTTGCTGGGGGTAGGGGGGGTAGGGAGAGGGTGGTGGGATTATGGACATTGGGGAGGATATGTGCTATGGTGAGTGCTGTGAAGTGTGTAAACCTGGTGATTCACAAGCCTGTACTCCTGGGGCTAATAATACATTATATGTTAATTAAAAATTAAAAAAAAAAAAGAATAGGATGCTTAATTTACTGAATCACCCAGGTACCCTTCACAGTGTCCTTTTCAGTATCATACTCTACTGCTGCCTTCTGTTACATGCTCTTGCCTTATCCCCTTGGGTTTGAGGGTAGTAAAAGGTCCATGGTTGCAAACCCCAGGTTAACTGCAGAATCCTTTGTATTTCCCTACAACCTGCCCACATGTTTATAAATTTTAATGCCTCTGAATTGCTTTAATTTGACTATGATATTTGTTTCCTGTTTGGGCTCTACTGAAACAGCAGTGAAATATTTGTAGACAAGGACTGAAAGGAGAGAGGAGGCATCATCTCCCCATTGAGCAATGGTTTAGTTTATCAACTATGACAAGCTTCTTGCTTCAGATTCCCTCACACACACTATTATCTCTATCGAAGACTCTTCCCTCCACCTGTTTGGCTAACTCATGGTCGGCCTGCCTATCTATCTATCTATCTATCTATCTATCTATCTAATCTTTCTATCTTTTAGTCCTTTTAAAAGTCTCACCTTATATGCCAACTTCTAACAGATGTCTTAAATGCCTCTCCTAAACTAAATCAGTTCCCCCTGCCATAACTTCTCATAATATACTTTAGTTTTCCTTAATTGTGCTCACCCATGTTATAAGTAATTTACCTTACATTGTCTTTGGTTATCTCTACACTGGACTGTAGTCTCTTGGAAGGCTCTGAATAGTTTGTGATTAACACTTGCCCATCACAAGTGCTTTTGTTGAATATGTGAATAAAATAAAGTTAACCCAGTAAATTTCACTATTATCCTTTCCCCCTGGGAAAGCCTATGACACATATAAACTACATGTACTGCATGCTATTTTCTGTGCTTATTTAAATTCACACCCTTTCAATGTGACCAATTATGCCACTTCTACATGGACCTCTAAGTCTCAGGTGGATGGTTTTACTTGTTTCTCAGAAGTCTGTCTATTTTAGGAAACATTTGGTATAAGAAAGGCAGAAGCTTACTAAACAAATTGTCTATAATTGATAAATAACACATTATACAAAGTGGGAGCAACTGCATGGTAAATGTGGGACTGGTACTGGGTCAGACTCAGTGAGTGGGCATTAACATTTTCCTGGGAAAAAGATCCACTGAATTCCCATTTTATTTTCTTTTTTCTTTTTTTTTTATTTTTTGAATTCCTATTTTCCCCTTTCCTTTTCTCTAAAGAATTTCTAAGCAGAGACATTAACAGACAAAGGCTTCTCCTTAGAGAATCAGAGTGCCAGAAATTTTTAGGTGGTGAATTTGACAAAATTACAAGTTTTTATTTGCTGTGGGATTCTCTTTTTGGGAATATAATAACATTTCCTAACGGAGTGGTGTGTATTAGATGGAGAGGAAAAAAATGTTTAATCACCCCAAATATTTGGAGATTGAGTAGCCAGTGGGAACTCCTCTTGATAATGCTTCTTTTTTTTTTTTTTTCCATCCCAAACTCCATATAATGTGGGTTTCAGTTTCTTTATAATCTAAGACTTTGGGGGACATAGATGTAAGTGAGAAAGGTGTCTCTAGGGATCCATAAAAGCTCTCTGTTTTTCTTCCGCTTGTATTCCTCATTTCATCCATTCACAGTCCTCACCCCATTTCAGTTTCTCCCTTCATGCAACAAAATGTCCTGGCCCCAAGGACTCATTTCTTTCTCTTCTTGAAGGACTGCAGTCACTGCAGTTTCTCTTGCCAACTGCCACCTCATGCTGAGATATCATGCAGATAGCTACCCTTCTTCATGTCCTCATAAGCCCAGAGACAATCTTCCTGCATTGCACCAAATCCCATTGTGAGGAAAAAGAAAATCAATGAGAATCTTCCTGTATTTCAGTATGGGCTGGCATTCTTCCTTTGTGAGACATTTCAGGGATCAAGAGAAAACTACAAAGGTCCTCTCCACCGATTTGCTAATTTTTGAAATTCCTTTGTTAAAGACTGAATGTTATAAGCCGTGTTTTAAAACATTTTCTGTGTGTGAAGTTAAAATCATTTACATTTTATTGTGAATAAGGCTGCCAGATGCATTTTGAAAGCAGATTTCATTTAGGGACAGGGGGCAAGAAAACATGAGGACCCTGTATGAAGCACAAAGAGGAGCAGAAAGGGGACATTCTTGCTCTCAGTATAAGTATTATCTACTTTTGCCTAGACATATTCCTTTTATCAGTCTCAATTTGACCCAAAATTAGGCCATTTTGTCAAGTATTGAAGGCATTCCAAATAAAATGCTACACAGTAAATTTTCTCTGACTTTGATCAAGCTAGAGAACTATTTACTTCATTATCAACAATCTTTCAATATATAATGTATGTATGTATTACAGAATATAGAAATGCATGCATTTTAGACTTGTCATTCCATTTTTTTCTTAACATGAGTTAAAATAATACATGGATTCAATATTATGCAAGGCAGTAGGATTTCTAGATCTGTAAGAAGAACACAATAGTATGTGTTACTTTGTACCATTAACCTTCAGAACATGCAAACTGGGAACATTTATTAAGCACTTCAAAATTTGTGCCTCCATCTAGTGGTAACTGACAAAAATGACATGTTTTTTAAATTGATTTTGTAGGCAGAAGATAAATGGGAAAGTTCTTGATAAACCAATATCATCAATTCAGTTATGTTTTGATAAGGAATGGAAGGTGCAAAGTCTACCTAGACATGGAGTAAGCAAAGGAAAGGCAAGGAATCTAACTCATGAATGGTAAAGTAAGCCGAAATTATTCAGGATAGAATAAGCCACGGTTTCAAGTAGTATTTAGGTAGAGGAAATATCACAGGGCTAAAGCATGGATGGTTTGTTTTGAACATGAAAAAGAATGTCAAGGAATTAACCCCCATTTGCTCTTTTTGCATCATCTAATGGCAACCCTTCATCATGGCTGTCTGGAGTCAGTCTCCTTGATGACAAAGAATGCATCTAAGTGAAGTAATTTTGGGATATGAAAGAATCTCGTGGTTTCCTTAAGAGTCTCATTTGAAACCCCAGTGAGAGGGGATCTCAATAAAATATTATCTTAAACTGATAGGAGCAAAGGATATCTGTTTCCAGACTCAAGCTGCTAAGGTGAAATGCTTAGTTGAGAGGACAACTTGTTAAAAATGCCTAAGTTCCTTGTCCCAGATTTTCTCAGAACCCCTTCTACATGGATTCTTTCCAGCATTATTCCTGAGAAGAGTAACCTGAGATTATTTAATATGAGCAAGACAGACTGGTTCTATTTTATCTTTTTTTTAATGTGATAAAAGAAAGGATTAGTTAGATTTTTCAAATATCAAAGGGCTTTCATTTTACTAAGGATGGGAAAAACTAGTAAGTCTAATGTCTAATTGACTATAATATTTATAGGTTTATGTTATTTACATAAAAATTAATGCTATCTGTTGTTAGTTGCCTCAGTGCTGGAAAAATTTAATAAAGATCTTGTATATGCTGTTTCTTAGGCTTTGCTTGTGTAAGAGATGATGATCTGAACAACCCCTTTTTCAAAGTATTTATCCCAAATGCCATGGGACTAGGACACTTATATTTTTTATTTTAAAATTTTTGTTTTGAATCATGTGTTTTGATTTTATTTATTTATTTTAGAGAGAGAGAGAACAAGAGTGAGAGTGTGAGCATAGAGGGGGTGAGGGAGTTGAGAGAGGGAGAGGAATATAGGGAGGAAATGGGACAAACAGACTCCCCACTGAGTGTGGAGCCTGATGTGGGCCTTGATCCCAGGACCACAAGATGATGACCCAAGTGGAAACCAAGAGTTGGTGATTCAACTGAGTGTCTGAGCCATGAGGCACTCCTGAACCATAATGTTTTGATTCTTGACTTGAGATTGTTTACTTAGTCACTTGCAATATAGTAATGTAGTGATGATACCTTGATTTTCCTTTGAATAACATTTTATTCATTCATTCATTTATTCTGGTTTGATTAAAAGACTTCTGCCTGGATTCACATGGCTTTCGGCTTTAGCACATATCTTTGATGTGTGGGCATTTATTTAACAAATGTTTATTTGTTGTTACATATCATGTCTGGAATTAGGTATAAGGTTGCAATCACAATTTTGGACTAGGTGAGAGGGACTCTGTAGGAGTTGTTTCTTCAAAAATGTTTGTGCCAAGTGCCAAAGTTCTAGTATCCATGACATAATTAATATTTACTTCTGATGACTTTTTACCTTTCTTTTGGCTCTGGAAAGATTTTTTCAAGGAGCTAGCTTTCTTAGTTTTTACAAGTCATAACTTAACTCTCCCTGTAGGATCCTTCCAGTTCTTATGTATCCAATTCTGTCCTTCTGAGGGTGGATCACCCAGTCACAGTGCACACTCCTAGGTCTGAGCAATAGCCAAGTGGAATTGTTGGTGGAAGTTGTAGAAGGTGTGTGGACACAAAGGCTAGGGGGTCCACATTGCATCTGAGAAACCACTGAGAGGCTGGCTGGAGCCCAGTTAGGAAGTATAAGGCAAGAACTGCAGGCCACCAGCAGGGATGATCACAGCTCCCAATGCTATCAAACTGAGGATCATATGAAGGTAGGAGGATAGGTGAGATTTTACTTGGCAGTCTCATAGCTCTATTTATAACTTTTAAGTATTTAGATATATATTATGTTGACTCCTTATTTTCTTGCTCCCAGGTCTGCAAAGGTTTAAGATGGGCCCGATGGCCACTTCCCATGTGCTGTGCCACTGCCTCTCCCCAGCTCCTCTGCACTGCTATTCCTTGGGGCTACTCTGTCACTGCTTCTCTTGCACCAGGGCCTTTTCTGCTATTCCTCTCAGGAGGTGCTAAAATTCTCCTAGTATGAAGGCTCTTTGGAAAGCACACTTGCTCCAGGTTTGTTTTCAATGTTATTGTCTCTCAGAACTGAGCCCAGGCAATACTGCATGTGCTCTTATATTTGAAAGAGGTGTTGTGTGAAACACCTGTTTGTTTTTATATATAGACTTCACAGGAATCAGAGATGAGTCCAATAGAGATAGGAGACAAATTCCCATGACATAAATTCCCATATTCCCATATTCCCAAATTCCCAAATTCCCAAATTCCCATATTAACCTGTGAGGAGATTGGGATAAGTCATTTGCCTAAAGACATGTAAGTGACAGAACTATGTTTAAGTCCATGTTTCTGATTCCAAATCTAGGTCTCTGTATGTGATACCAGGCTGGAACTTGGTTTCATTTTATCAGAATTTACTTCCTTTTGAATTATTATTTAATTGTTTTATTCATGTTTATTTGCATTGTCTCTTCGGAGTGTAAAAATCTAAGGGTAAATTCAGACATCACAGGGGCACTATATCTTCCAGAGCACATGGGATAGTGCTGAGAAAATAGTAGATGCTCAGAATAAATTATGAAAATAGTAGATGCTCAGAATAAATTATGGCTAACACAAGTTTGGTCTTTGGGATACCAATCTTATGTATCATAAATTTGATACCAATCTTATGTATCAAAGACAAAAATTCTTCAGAGTTATAAAAACCTGGTTGAAGTCACTGCAACACTCCTTACTATTTCTGAGATCTTGGGAAAATTGCTTTAACTTTGTTTTTTTATCTGTAAAATGGGCACAGTAAAAGAAGAATTACCTAACTGAATGATTATGATAATTCACTGATTAACATAGGTAAAACACAGAGAATATAACATGCTCTTAATAAATATGCTAGCTAGCATCATCATTTTCTAATCAAATTTCAGAAAGCACATGGCTTATAATATTTTGCCTTTTTACTAAGGAGTCAGTTTGCCTAATAATAAAGAATAAGAGCTCATTTTAAGATTGGAGTGTGTGTTGGTAACTAGCTCTACCATTAAATCAATGATTTTTTAATGATGTTGACAGCTTTAATGGATTATTTCTTCACTAACGTCAGTGATAAAAACTTAGTAGATATTGAGGATGCATTGCAAAGATTCCAGCAATCATGAAGAGCTCAAGCATATTCATTTTTGGACATAGTGAGCAAGGGATTAAAGTGGTCTGGGCTGGCATGAGATGTAGAACTGGGTTCTTAAAACTTATTCTCACAGTATGAAAAAATAGAACCATATTCTTCTCTCTCTAAAAGCAAATCCTTATTTTTTATTTTTATTTTTAAATTTTATTTATATGAGAGAGAGAGAGAACACATGTGTGAGTGGGGCAGGAGCAGAGGGAGAGGGAGAGAGAGAATCTTAAGCAGACTCCATGCTGAGTGTGGAGCTCAGTGTGGGACTTGATCCCACGACCCTGAGATTATGACCTGAGCTGAAATCAAGAGTCAGATGCTTAAGCAATTGATCCACCCAGGAACCCCCTTATTTTCTATCTTTTGAGGAAGACATAATAAAAGCTTTTTTAAAAAAATCATAAATGGAAGTCAGGGATTCCATTTTGTTACCTCATCATAACTCTAGAAATTAACACTGGTATAGTATCACAGAGTCTTTTTTTTTATTTAAAGATTTTATTTATTTGATAGACAGATTTTATAAGTAGTCAGAGAGGCAGGCAGGGAGAGAGGAGGAAGCAGGCTCCCTGCCGAGCAGAGAGCCCGATGCAAGGCTCGATCCCAGAACCCTGAGACCATGACCTGAGCCGAAGGCAGAGGCTTTAAACCACTGAGCCACACAGGTGCCCCAGTACCACAGAGTCTTAAAAAGAAAGCACTTTTGAAGAAAAATTGTTTTGCATTTCTACTGTGTTAATCTATATTAGACTTATTTGAAAGTTTCTTGAGGACAGAAGCCCTGCCTTTTTCCCTATTGTATACAACTCAGGGCTAAACACATGGTATGAAAACCATAGCATACAAATCTTCCCTCGCATCCCTCACAATCATGCTTGGCAAAAGTAGAATTCCTTGTATTTGACACAGGCCACAAATAGGCCACCTTCCAGTTGAAGAAACCTATTTAAAGAATTGACTGCAGTTCCACATCTATCTTTCAGCTCCAGCTATAGATGGTTTATTGTGCAAAATAAAAGACTTGGGTATTCAGCTGACAGAGAAAGTAGAAACCTCTTTGTTTGTTGACAGAAATAAAATGTGTCTTGTCATAAGTGTTGATATCACATATTAATTATCCCTGCTGAGGAACATGGGCAACCTAGTACAGTGTGCTATAAATATTGATGGGATCACCCTGAACAGGCGGGGGCCCTGGGAAGCCATGAGAGATATAGATAAAGGATTTTCATAATGGCCTAGTCAGTTGCTCTCCACTCTCCTTCTTTTTTTCTGCTTTGAAATCTAAGCATCCTCAACTAATTTCTTCCCTATTTAGTCCCCAGAAGTCCAGATATTCCAGAAATATGATTGAATCCCCTCCCTCTTTTTAAACAGAACACCGAATTCTTTTATCTTTTATACTTTATATAGTTTTTATAACAATCCCAGCTTCCCCAGCTGGCTGTCTATCTGTAGAGAGATGGGTTATCTGCCATCAGCTGCTGGCGAGGCAACATCCAGGCCATTTCAGCTGCAGGGGCAGAATTTTATGCTGTGATATTATTTTCAGTTCAGGGGACACTTTCCAGTTGTTGAGTTGATGGTTTTTCTTAAAGTTACATGCCAACTGGAAGAAAATTGTTCTCCTTCTGAAGGCTGAGCAATTGCTGTTGCTCACAGTGGCAAAATACCAGGTACCTTGTGGCATACATGTTGTTGCTTCACTGTTTACTAAGCCTTGCCAACCACAAGACATAGTTTGAATTGTGACCAGATTGAAGTCAAAGTAGGGACACATCATTAAAAAAAAAAAAAAGGTGCATCTATTTATTTGAGAGAGAAGGAGAGCACAGTGGGAAGGACAGGGAGAGGGAGAGAGAGAGTATCCCAAGCAGACTCCATGCTGAACACAGAGCCTGATAGAGTCCTGAGCACAGGACCTGGAGATCACAGCCTGAGCTGAAATGAAGAGTCAACTGACTGTGCCAGCCAGGCACCCCAGGAACCCATCATTTAATTATAAGGATATATTACTGCAGCAGGCTGCATTGTGAACTGTTTTTGCAATGATATACTTTATTGTTGTTGTCAACCAAATATTTATTGAGCCTCCAGTACATGTCAGGCACTGTTCTAGGTCCCGTGAGTATAGGGCTGGGCAAGTAAGGCAGACAAACAAGCTCTTTGCTCTCAGTCACATTCTCATAATAGGATCTCCAGATAAGCAAATAAACAAGGAACACAACAGTTATGAGGACTATTTATTACATTAAAATAGAATGGGAGACTGGGTAGTTATAATCGATTGGGTAGTCAGCAGTAGTCTGAAGTGTAAATTTTTAAAAGCTACCAGCAGATTATAGATGGAGTAAGATACTATTCCAGGCAGCACTGTTAGCTTACGCAAAGGCTTTAAAATAGAATGTAGGGCATTTTGAGGAATAGTTTGGTCAATACCTTTGAATATTTTTTAGTATTAAATGATAAGAGACAAAGCCATTTGAGGATATATGAAAAGAGAAAAGGGGAACCACAAAGAAACTCAGTGGAAACAATTCTTCAAGGATATTTCACAAAAGATAACTTCAAGCTCTTCCAACAAAGGTCTGAGCAACCAGAACAGACACAGAGATTACCCAGTCTTACCTAAGTTGAGTATTTTGTTGGTAAGAGTGACTCTGTGAGGGTCCTCTATCTCAAAAGACTGTCTCAGCACCCTTAATTTGAATGAAGTCCATCTGCCTTGAGAGCAATGATAATTCCCTTCTTTTGTTGTATCTGTTCTTAGTGCGTGGCATGGGATTTAATCAATGTTGAATGCTCAGATGATGTCAGTGAGTAAGAAAATGTGATAAATCAGCCTCCTTCCCCCAGCTGGGAAATTAGACTAGCTGGAGAAGTATGTAGAATGTCTTGTCCAAATCTATACCATTTTTTGTCATTTTGAAGCACTGAGAGAGAAAGAAAGTGGGGAATGGTTTAAGGCAGAACAAAGCATTTGATTCAGTATATCACTTAAAATTGCTGTAGACCTTTATTTTTCAATATTTGGAAATGAATACCCTATGAGGAATGCCAATAAATTGTAGTAATTAGGTAAACTTAGGCAACTAGGTTGATTTCTTTTTGTGATCTCATAAATAGGTTTATTCCTGGAAAACTAAAGGTTTGGGGATTTTTTTGTTTTTTTGTTTTTGTTTTTGTTTTTTTTGTAATGTAGAATAGAACATAGTTTAGATTATTCTCTTAAGGAAAACTACAGTTAAAAATAGGTTATATTGACTAAATTTGTTTGATGTTACATGTATAGGGGAGATTTTATTTGAGGCGATTTTTTTTTGGTTCAAATGTTTTCCCTGAACATAATCTATCCTCCTCCCCCATTTCTGTATGGAGCCTGACTATATATTTGGGAAGGTTCTTTTTAGAAATGGTCTGAGAAATGCAAGTAGGCTTTGTCAGGTGGAAAAGTAGCTCAGAGACTTTTTTTGTATTCAAGGTTTGATAATGACTACTAAAAAAAAAGCTCTTAAATTTAAATGACAATTGACAGCTTAAGAAAGTTGGGTTGGATCCCTCTGCCTGTCTTCAGAAGCATAAAGTTAAAGAGATCAAATAATTCTGACTGAAAGCCATATTAAAGAGCCTGGCTAATGTGGGAAATAGATTATAGAGTCTGATCACAGGCTTTATGCAGAAATTGGATTTCATAGATATAATGTGAATTGCACAAAGCGATCTATTCAACAGGGGCAGGACCTGACAGTCCTTAGAGATTTCATTTGGAAGGGTTTGAAAATACTGGGTATTTCAGTTTATTTTAAGTGACAAAGGAATGGGTGCAAGCTAAATATTTGCTATTAAGGATTTTTTATTGAAATAAAATTATATTGCATTATTTTAAAAAAAAAAAAGCTTTTTCCAAAACTTTGACAAAACTATAGGGCTTTGAGTTAATCCTATTCTTTTCCAGACATATTGTTTCTGTTCTGGATTGGTGAGACTGTAAACATTTATGGATATTTCTGGTTCCTGCTGAGTTTTGATTGAAAAGAGAAAAATAGGCATTTTGATACTGTTGATGTTCTTTCTCTTGGGCCTTCTGACCTTTCCAAAATAGAACACTCAACTGAATTAAATGTTTTGTTGAATACTTTCTCGTGCAAGGGTCTGTACTTGAAGAAACATGACAAGATGAGTAAAACAAGGTTCCTCCTCTTAAATTGTTCAGTGCTGAGGTAGAGGCATCCTTCTATTGTCTACTGGTTATCACTATCAGAAATTTCTGTATCACCTTAAATTCAACATGTCCCAAATTAAATTTAATTCTCACTTTGTTTAATGTTAATAGTGAACCACCATATCTTTCAAGCCTGAAGTACAAAGGTCTTTCTGGGAGCCTCTATCTTTACCCTTTCATCCATTTAATCATCAGGTTCTTTCAGACCTTTCTTCAATATGTCTTTTTTTTTTTTAAGATTTTTATTTATTTAATTGACAGAGATCACAAGTAGGCAGAGAGAGAGAGGAAGAAGCAGGCTCTCTGCCGAGCAGAGAGCCGGATGTGAGGCTCTATTCCAGGACCCTGAGATCATGACCTGAGCCGAAGGCAGAGCTTAACCCACTGAGCCACCCAGGCACCCCTCTTCAACATGTCTTAAAACTGAGTTTTCATTCTCATGTATTAGGGCATAATTTCTGTTCCTGAACTATAGCAGTCATCTTGTAAATAATTTCTGTGCATATGAATATAAGTATAAAATTATCAACTGTCATTTCTTGAAAGATATGTTCTTGTTGTAACTAAATTATTTAATTGTCCATTTGAAAAATAATACTTGATTATTGTGAAAATTTAAATAGGAATATGAAAAAATAATTACTCCAATTTACTGAATGGTTAAAGATGTCTCGTGGTGTTTCCAGGGCTTAATGCCTATTTTTGCCTTTATTCTCACAATAAACCTATCAGGTAAGTACTATTAGATCTTTGTTATAAAGTTTAATATATTGTATCTAAAGGTTTACTTTCTATGATAAAATATATTTTGTTTTTTATGAAAATAGTTTTTATTTTTCTTAATTGGCTAAGTATGTATTTGGCTCTCCTAGACAAATTCTAAGGGACTTGTTGGTTGATTGAAAGTTAACTGAAATACAAAGTCAGGCAGTCTCTGATAATGGGATGCCTTTGATAGATCTTTCACTTGATCAGGACTGTTATTTAGAAAGATACTCTGACACATTTTATATAAGGCTTTACTGAATGTTCTACCACAAGGAAGGTATTTCCTAAGTTTTTGTTTAATAAACAAGGTGTGAGACTAGTTGATACACCATTATATACAACTGGAATAATGAGGACTCAGAGTGGAATTCATAGGAAGAGAGGTCAGATGTTATAGGTCCATAGAGATAAAGTGACCAGAATTTGGTGATAAAAGGAAGTTTCCCGGAGAACCTGGAGCCTGAAGAGCAGGTAGAAGAGTGATGTAATGGTCTAGAAGGATTGCAGTTCTTGCAAGGATACTCAGATTGATTGAAGCTTTGGACATTTGAGTCTCGTAGTACAATAGTTTTAAAATTTTGTTAAATTTAAAATGATTATTCTTTATCTTTTTGAGCAATTAATGCCAGTTCCTGCTAGTTCTCTCATACTTTATATGTAATTTCTCACAAAGATAATTCAAAATTGCATACTTTTTATGGGCATTTACATTTTAAATCAACTTTTTTATTGTGGAATTATATTAATGTATATAGCAAATTACCACAGACTTAGCAGCTTAAAACAATACCTGTTATCTTAGAGAAGTCTGGGCACAGCTTAATTGGGTTCTTTGCTTAGAATATCATAGGCTATGATCAAGGTGTTGTCCAGGTCTGGGTTCTTAGCTAGAGACTCTGCTAGGGAAATATCTACTCCCCCTACTTTTTAAAAAATATTTTATTTATTTATTTGAGAGAAAGAGTGAGAGCAAGCACATGAGAGGGGTGGGGGATGAGGGAGAGATTCTCAGGTAGACTCTACACTGAGCATGGAGCTCTATGTGGGACTCAATCTTATGACTCTGAATTCATGACCTGAGCAAAAACCAAGAGTTGGACACTCAGCCAACTGAGCCACCATGAGCCCCTCCACTTCCCCTTTTCCATGGTTGTTGGCACTATTCATTTTCTTGTAATTTTAAGTTTCATGGAAGCTTATTTTTCAAAGCCAGCAAGGAGTAAGAAGTAGGTTAGCAAGATTGAGTCTTATGTAACAAAATCATAAGAGTGAAAGTGTATTGCTATTGGTCAGAAGCAAAACACAGGTCCTGCTTACAGTCAATGGAAGGGAATTTTTACAAGCATAAGACTACCAGAAGGCAGAGATTATGGGACTACCTTAAAGTCTGTTTCCCACAGCAGAATTTAAGAATTGCTTCATAATGAAAATTTCCTGTAATTTTAATTTTTTTCATATTGCTTCACAAATGAACATACTAACTTTGGTTGATGAAGATCTAATACTGTTACCAAGTTTCTGCTGTTTTGCTAATGGCAAAGTGTACACTACCATGAAATGTTTGCTCTTTATTTTTGCAGCTTTATTGAGATATTATTAGCATATATGTAAGTTTAAGCAGCATAATGTAATGATTTCATACACACATATATTGTGAAATAGTTATCACAATAAGTTTACTTACCACATCCACTTCTTCACATAATTACCGTTTTCCCCCTGGTGATAGCATTTAGAATCTACTGTGTTAAAAACTTTAAATATATAATGCAGTAACCTTAATAAGAATCCTAATTCATTAGATCTGCAGAACTTATTCATCTTATAGCTGGAAGTGTGTACACCTACATCAACACCTCCCCATTTCTCCCACCCCTCCAGATCCTGCCAACCACCATTACATTTTCTATTTCTGGGAGTACCGGCTTTTTCAGATTCCACATATAAATAAGTACATACAGTGTTTGTCTTTGACTTATTTCACTTAGTATAATGCTCTCAAGGTTCATCCATGTTGTTACAAGGAGCAGGTTTCCCTTCTATTTTCATGGCTCAATAATATTACATTGTATGTATATACTCATTTTCTTTATTCATTCATCTTTGATAGACATGCATTGTTTCCATGTCTTGGCTATTGTAAATAATGCTGCAGTGGACACTGGAGTGCTGGAGTGGACATTGGATATTTCTTCAAGATAGTGATTTCATTCCTTCAGCATATATGTATGGAAGTGGGATTGCTGTATCCTATGGTAGTCTTATTTTTAATTTTTAGGAAACTCTATACTGTTTCCATAGTGGCCTCACCAAGTTATATTCCCACCAACAGTGCACAAAGATTCCATCTTCTCACATTCTTGCCAACCTCTTATTATCTTTTGTCTTTTTGATAAAAGCTATTACAACTAATGTTAAGTGCTTTTTCATCATGTGTTTGATTTGCATTTCCCTGGTGGTTAGAGATATTGAACATCTTTTCATGTACTTGTTGGCTATTTGTATGTCTTTGAAAAAATGTCTATTTAAGTGCTTTGGCCATTTTTAAATTGGATTCTTTGTTTTTGTGCCGTTGTATAAGTTGTATAAGTTACTTGTATACATTTTTTGATATTAACACATTTTGAGATTGCAAATATTTTCTCCCTTTCCATAGATTGCCTTTTCATTTTGCTGATTTTTTATTGTTTTTGTTGTTGTTGTTGTTGTTTTGTTTTGGGCAGAAGATTTTAGTTTGTTGTCATCCCATGTGTTTATTTTTGCTTTTCTTGCTTGCACTTTTGGTGTCCCATCCAAAAGTATCAAGATTTTTCTCTATGTTTTCTTTTTGGAGTTTTATAGTTTGGGTCTTATATTTAAGCCTGTTAGTCAATATTGAGTTAATTTTTGTGACTGCTATAAGTTAGGGGTCCAATTTCATTGATTTTGAACAATTCAGTTTTCCCAACAACATTTATTGAAGAGATTATCTTTTTCTCCACTTAGTATTCTTGACTCTATTATAAAATATTAGTTGACTATATAGGCATGTGTTTATTTCTGGTCTCTCCATTGTGTTCTAATGATCTATGTGTTTGTTCTGATTGCCAGTACAATAGTGTTTCGAGTACTATAGCTTTCTAATAAAATTTTGAAATCAGGAGTTCTGATGCCCTCAGC
>RCUC01141377.1:0-48163 GCA_003697995.1 Taxidea taxus jeffersonii | reverse complement strand
TACATAATGCAAATCAGCACAGATCTTTTTCACTTCTTAACAATGTGAAGTTGACTATTCAGCTTCTGTTTGGAAACCTCAGGTCAGCTTGATCACATAACTTTTAATGTAACATAAAAAGTATAGGGGCGCCTGGGTGGCTCAGTGGGTTAAGCCTCTGCCTTCCGCTCAGGTCATGATCCTAGGGTCCTGGGATCGAGCCCCGCGTCGGGCTCTGCTCAGCAGCGAGCCTGTTTCCCTTCCTCTCTCTGCCTGCCTCTCTGCCTATTTGTGATCTCTGTCTGTCAAATAAATAATAAAATAAAAATTTAAAAATAAATAAATAAATAAAAGAAAAAGAAAAAGTATAATGTTCTAAAACCACTGCTATTTTAACTGCTTATTTAACAAAACTGCTTTAGTGGCTTTCTTCATATTTTACTGGCTGGACAGGTATCATGATTTAGTCGCATCATAGATTCCTATATTACAAACAAAAGAAAATAATGATTTGTCAAAGAACCTGAAGACAAGTCATATCATATTATCACAAATCCCTTTTCTTCCCTATAATTCCAATCTTTTCCTTGGAACCATTATGTTTTGGAAGGTGTGTTAAAACAAACCTATTTTATGGCCCCTGTACCAAACCAGCTTTTCCTCATGATTTATCTGTGTTATCACTTCCAAATTAGCAAACCCAGGCATTCACGGATCTGTATAACATAGACTTAGTGTGTGAATCTCAACTCATTTATTTTCCCTTACTTACCTACAAATGACATGTAAGCTATCCAAACCAAATTCTTCAAATATTCATGATCTCCCACCTTGCTGTGTTTGTTTACTCTGTTCCCTCAGGCTAGAATATCCTCACTTATTTCCTGTCCCACCCCTCACTATGACAGCTGATCCATCCTCCTGGATAATTTCAATTACTGTTTACTCTTAGCTTATTTTCTCAGGAGGTGCCATGCTCACTCAAACGTCAACAGTGCTGTTTTTAAAATTTTATTTTAAGCAGGCTCACCTCTAATGGTATTTACCTCATTCCAGCATGCATTGTAATAATTTATGTGCTTCTCTATGCTTTTTTCCCAGTGTGTAATCTCTTCAAGGGCAATGATTAGGAATTACTCCTCTAGTAAATCAAACATTCATTCACTCAACCATCTATTCATTTATAGTTATTTGTCCATTATTGATCCAATAACACTACCAAGCATCTACTGAGTATTGGAGAATGTTTCATGTGTTGAGTGTCTAAGTACAAGAGAGATAAAATAAGACACCCTTCTCTGAGTCCCTACCATCAAGGAACTTAGTGTCTAACAGAGAGAGAGAAGTATTCCATGAATCATTGTTCCCACAGGCCTTCAAAGCATGCCTAGAACAGTGACAAATGTATGGCAGTTGCTCAAGTTGTATTTGTTGAATTTAAAGTCAGGAGAGAGGGAAAACTAAAGGAGAAGAAATCAGAGAGGGAGACAAACCATGAGAGACTCTGGACTCCGGGAAACAAACAGGGTTTCAGAAGAGAGGGTGGTGGGGGGATGGGGTAGCCAAGTGATAGCTATTAAGGAAGGCATGGTTGGGATGAGCACTGGGTGTTATATGCAACTAATGAATCATTGAACACTACATCAAAAACTAATGATGTACTATGTTAGCTAATGCAACATAATTTTAAAAATACAGTAAAATAAAAAAATTAAGTTAGTAGTAAAATGAGTAGACCCAGTTCCCCCTGAATTCATTTTAGAGTTATCATTTGGAAGCAGAAACAAATATGCCTCACCCTTGCCCATATCAATCTCTATTTATGCTCTCCTGTCTCCTTTTCTCAAGCTGACATGATGGTGCAAAGCTTGGATCCACTCACCCCCATCTATAACCTCTTGAGCTCTTGAACTCTGAATACAATTATAGGTCAACATCTTCTTGACTGGATTGGATGAAGTGGCCCAAGTGACATTTTGCCTTCAGGCTCTGATGGTGACATAGGCTATCCCTGGGGTTCTGACCACAGCTCTGTCATTAGCCAGCTAAGATTGTTTTGTTAATCTAATGAATGGTTCCATAGGAAATAACAGAGTAAAGGCTTATTAAAGGTGAAGGCTTCATCCATTAAAATGCCCTTTGTCCTTAATGAAGGTCAGTGGAAGACTGATTATAGGAGGAAATCTTGCTTTATGCTCCGCCATATGTCTTAATTAATCATCACGTCAAGCAAGTCGTCAGACTGGATTTGTGTTTGCCTTTATTCTTTGAAAATATCTGGAGTGGGGATTACTGAAACCACCTTAGTATATTCTATCATCAGAGAACTGTGTGTGACATACAGCATTACCCAAATTATTTGAATTTATTTTCTGGGATTAAATATTTTCAAGTATGTATTTTCTTAATCTCTATAATCTCAATAAAACTTTCGGATTTGCAACGTACAGTACAGTAACCACTAGTCACATGTGGTTACTGAGCACTTAAAACCTAGCTAGTATGAATCGAGATGTACTCTAAGTATAAAATGTACAACACCAGAGAGCAAAAACCTACATTGCAAAAACAAATGTAAAATATCTCGATAACTTTTATACTGATAGTATGTTAAAATGACATTTCTTAATGTGTTGAGTGATATAAAATACAGTGTAAATTTTATTTTACCTGCTTCTTTTTCCTTTTCTTAATGTGGCCACCAGAAAATCTGAAATTATATATGTGGCTCAAATTACATTCCTATCAGACTGTGCTACTTTCAGGTTTCCAGAAAAATACGTTCAGTGACCGCCTGAGCATATCACTTCCTTAAGCATAGTTTAGATCTGTCTTTCAGGCAGTGGGGACATGATGAAGAATGTTATTTTCCTTTACCCTCCTTGATATAATGAACTAATCAGTTTAGGTCTAGCCGCTCCACTTGGCTCACAATTCAAAAAAATACAATTACTAAACTTTGTGCCACTAAACCCTTACCAAGAACAAGAGCTAGAGAGCTACTTGCCTCAGGCACTGGGGATATACACATAAGACACCCTGCTGGCAATCTCTTCCTGTCCCTGCTTGATGCTTTCTTCCTCTGTGATGTCTGCTTACAAGTCTCACCTCCACAGTTAGTCGTCATCTACTTTGACAGCTTCCTCCTAGGTCTTTCCAAATTATCCTTATCTTTTATAAAAGCTTCTTTGCAGCTTGGCTGAGAGCTGCTGGAAGGCAAGGCTTTTATCTTATTAACAGCCCCATTGTGCGCCTTCGATTTTATCAAATGAATAATAACAAGAATAAAGCATACTGAAAACTAATAATATGCCTGATGGTTTTTCTAAATGCTTTTCCTATAATCTCTCATGAAACCCTCTTTAGAAATCCTCTGAGGTAGGGGCACCTGGGTGGCTCAGTGGGTTAAAGCCTCTGCTTTCGGCTCAGGTCATGATCCCAGGGTCCTGGGATCGAGCCCCTCATCTGGCTCTCTGCTGGGCAGGGAGCCTGCTTCCTCCTCTCTCTCTGCCTGCCTCTCTGCCTACTTGTGATCCCTCTCTCTCTGTCAAATAAATAAATAAAATCTTTAAAAAAAAAAAAAAAAAAGAAATCCTCTGAGGTAAATACCAAAATAGGCTACATTTTACAGATAAGGAAACCAAGATACAGAGGGCCCATGAAACAAGCCACACAGGTGGTAAGTGATGGAGCTAGATTGAAATGAAGGCAAGATGTACAATCAGAGAGAGGTGGCATCTAGCAGTTTGAAAACAGACTTGGTAAGGTTGGAGACACCATGCTGCGCCTAAAGTGAAAGTGAAAAGAGAATGAGACAGGCTGTGGCATCTCCTTCTAACAAGAGCCCTGGTCCCTAAAACAAGGCCATGTCCCAGCCTTTCCATCTACTCCTCTGATTGTGGGGAGAGAGTCAGATGAACACTATATAATTTTAGTTTCGATAACAATCTGTCCCCTACAACCAGATATTGCTGGCACATTGTGGTGGAGCCCCTTAATCTGGTAGCCCCATGTTCTGTGATAAGGACAGGCAGAGGCCTGCAGCCATTCATTTGTCCAAAGTGCTGGTTGGCCAGGTCAGTCAGGGAACTCAAACCCTCCTCAGTTCTCCTGAAAGGGGAGCATCAATGCCACTGTTTTTCAGGGAGCATGACAACTTGAGCCTTTCCTTGAAGCTATAGGTTGATGCTTCCACAATCTATTTGATACTTTGGAAGAACATTTGGGAAAAGCCAATGAGAATAGATACAGGGCACTGAAGAAACACTCCCCCTTTTTTTAATGTTAAAGAATTATAGGGGTGCCTGGGTGGTACAGCCAGTTAAGCCTCCAACTCTTTGTTTCAGCTCAGGTCGAGGTCTTGGGGTCCTGAGATTGAGCCCAGTGTCCAGCTCAGTGCAGAATCTGCTTAAGACTCTCTCTCCTCTCCCTCTGCTCCTCCCTGCCCTGCTCTCTCTCTCTCTCAAGTGAATTTTTTTGTTTGTTTTTTAAAGAATTATAGTGCATCTGGGTGGCTCAGTTGGTTAAGCGTCTGCCTTTGGCTCAGGTCATGATCCTAGGGTCCTGGAAACAAGTCCCATATCAGGTTCCTTGCTCAGCGGGAAGCCTGCTTCTCCCTCTGCCTCTGCTTGCTGCTCCCCCTGCTTGTGCTCTCTTTCTCTGTTAAGTAAATATATAAAATCTTAAAAAAAAAAAAAAGAATTACAGGCAAGAGGTGGGTAATAGTGGAGGCTAGAAGATATTGAAGGAATGTCTGATTAGAGGCAGACAAGGAGCATCAAGGGGAAATGGTGAAACACCTACTGGTGTCACAGGTTACTGTGATTCAAGTTCTGACTTTGATATTAACTAGAGAATATTAACTCTTTTATGACCTTAAGCAATTCACTTTACCTCAGGTACTCAGTTTATTTATATCATCAAATAAATGAAAAGGTTTGGCTCCTAGAGATCATCAAACAAAACACTGGTATTTTAAAATGGTGTAAACATGCTTCCATTTTGTAAAAAGGGGGGCAAGTATGTAAATTGAATTCAGCTCTGCTGAACCCCTCCCTATAAATAGTACAGGGAGGAAGTTAGTGCCAGGGAAACTCATTAGAGGTTTAGACCAAGTAACATGTTTATACTTCAAGCAACCGTCCTAAGACACTACTAACACAATGGTTGGTTCAAGCTTATAAACTGTGGAAATGGTTTCTTGGTTGCTCTTGAGTGAAAGTGTTAAACAGTCTCCTAAAATGGCTCTAGACTTCTGAAACCTAGGCTTGTCACTCACAATACAAGCTTTTGATAATTTCTTCCTCTACTTAGCAATTAAATTTCATACTGTGCATCTTTTATGGGATATTTTCTTTTCATTGCTGATCATAAAACACAAAAGACTTTGTCATTAGATAGGAAATAAAAATGCAAGGCAGCTGTCCCAAATTTTATAAAAATTGCTTGTAAGTGGCATATACACAGTATTTCTTCCTGTCTACATAAACCTTCAATGTATATTTTCTGTATAGTGTACGTTTCCAGGCCTTCTGAGAGTGAAGATGAGTTTGGGGAACATATAATAGGAAGCACTACATCCTCTCCCAGGCCTGACACCTGTAGCCTTTTCTTTACATCCCTCTCCCAGGTTAGTGTCAAAACAATTAAGGTGATGTTCAAGGTAGAGAGTAATTCAGTCAATCATGAAACAACCCAAATTAAAGTCAACTTCCTCAAATCAGTCATTTTCTAAAATTCACTTATAAATATGTGTTTGATTAATCTGATTAAACGTAATTACTCCCTATTTCCTTTTGCCTGTATAAGCATTAATGTAGCTGTCCCCGACCGTCTGTTGCAGTTGTTGAAATTTCTACCGAAACAAGGAAAGGCCCTGGCCAATGCTTTGCCTAAGATACAACTGCATGAGGGCTTATTTTTCCTCGCTCTTCCTTGTAACTAATTCTTTGTTTGTTGACTTAAAATGAATTTTCAGGGGCTCATAGTATAAAAGGAATTTTAACTCTTCAAAGGCAAACCCCCAAGGCAAGGACAAATCTTCATAAAGTATACTGGAGAATATTTTGGTATGCTGTGAGAGGCTGACAATGACAAGTAGGTCCAATGACAAATGCCCTCTCCAGGACTAAGAAACCATCTTGTTATATTCAGTCTAGCAATAACAACAAAAATAACACATCATCCTTGAATGGAATGGCACAAGCCATCTGAGCTCAGGGTCCTCTGAAAGCATTTTAGGTTTACTTCCATGTTGTTTTTGTTTGTGCAACCTCTCATTCACTCACCTCACAGTACCCCTGTTCAACTGCCACTGAGGAGATAGGTCACCAATAAAAGCAGGATGGGGATTAAGACACTGGGCTTAAATGTAAAATCAGAAAGTAACTGGGCCTATTTGTGGGAAGGAGCCAGGGTAGAGATGGCTTCTGACCAGCTACGCTCTATCTGAACCAACAGCCTGGAATCGCCTTCAAGGGGCGAGAGAGCTAATGTGTACTGAGATTCACTGCATGCCAGATGCCATGCAGGGTTCTTTACCTGTATCATCTCATTGAATGTCCCCTGGAGGAAGGCCTTATTAGGCCACATGCTTCTGATTAGGATGCTGAGGCTAAGGGAAACTCAGTAAACTGCCTGAGGGGTCACACAGCTGGAAGAGGACTCACTACAAGTTAAAATCAGTCCTGAACAATTCCAAATGCCACACTCCCCACTTTACCATGAGACTTCCTACCAGTACAACCCTAATAAGACTACACAGAGTAACAACCCACTATGAATTATTAATTAGGGCTTCCTAGAAGAACTTCCCTGTGATGCGTTAAACTGCATTTCACAGCTAAGTTGCATCTCATTTCTGGTCTCCCTGCTTCCAGGCCTACATTCACAAACCCATCTTCTTCGTAGTTACCAGAGTATTCCTCCCCAAATGACAGTGTTGGTGTGCTACCGCCCTAATAAGACTCTATCACCAGAAGATAATGTTCTAGAGACTTCCCCTGCATAGGAAAGGAAGGAGATTGAGAAGGCTTGACGGAGAATCATTGAGGGTACAAGGCTCTGTGGGAAGTTAAGAAGGGTCAAACTAAAGATTAATTTTCACAGGAGGGAAATCAACCTGAGAAAGGAGAGGGGAACTTCTTTCTGAGATAGGAAGGAAAGATGAGAAAACAAATTTGAAGCAAGACTCTTAGAGGTGGAGTGTTCTTAGAAGGGAATCTCATAGGAGAGATAAAAATATGTGAAAACCTCTCTCACATGAGATCTTTGGGCATCTGCCAAGAGTCATAAAAGAAAATCTGGCTCAAGAGAGGAAAGTAACATCCTGTGATCATGAAAATAGTCCCCATGCTGGGCTCCCATGCTGCCAAAACCCTCATTCTATAGTAATGTTTGTATGGTGAACACAGTGATACACCACCTAGACTGCCCTGAGATAAAGGACCTGTTGCCCTAGCTTCTGAGGGTCTGTCAGTGGACAGCTTTCAGCTGTCAGCCCCATCAGGGAATGCATCTCAGCTGCAATGAACCTTCTCACCCAAAGCCTCTTTCCAAGCAGCCCATTTCTAGAGTTGAGTCGTTGTGGAATATGAAGATCTGACTATCTGGCTCAACTCAGGACAACCTGAATGGCAGCTCAAATGCTCCCCCTGGGGCTGGCCAACGTTCCTGCTGGCCCTCAATCACATCACCACTTCTACCCAGCCCTCTCTCTTCCACCACTGTGGGTCCCAAGGACACTCCTTAATAAATGTCCTGCATATGTCCCGCATAAATACAATCTCAGAGCTTGCTCTGCAACAACACAATCCACAATGGGACTTGTATGAGCAATGAGCCAAGAACAACACAGAAAACTGGTTGTCATACCCTAAGTCCATTGAGACTATCACAAAACAATACAAAATTTCTCATCTTGAGGCATGGGTAACTGCTTAAGCAGCTCTGTTGGTTAGCTGAATTATTACCAAAATAGTGTCCCATTCTATAATATTTTTAATTTCAAAGAACTCACAATAATGTATTATTATTCATAAAGCTCCATGAGGTTAGGTAGTTTTATCTTTGCCATGCACATATTCACTCAAATGAGGACTTGTTAAACACCTGCCCAGGCACTACAGTAGGAACTAATTTGCAAAAATGAAAAGAAAAGTCCCAGCTCTTACAGGTGAATAGAGGGCGCAGGCTCTGAAACAATATGAAGAGAGCTACAGTGGAGGCACAGACACAATCTTTTTCCAGTCCAGATGAGAGTGTGATTGGACCAAAATGGCAGAAAGGTGAGTGGCCAGAAAAACACATGGAAACTATAGACTTTATCACAATCAACCATAACAGTGGGGGATGCAGACCTGAGTCAGACCAAGTGAGTCTGAATCCTGCATTCATCACATACGAGTTCTTACTAGGTAAATTACTTAATCTCTCTTGGTCTCAAGGTTCTCTGCTACATAGCAATGACTGGATAGCTAGCCTGGGCTGCCATAGCAAAATATCACAGAATTGCAGGCTTAAAGAACAGAGATTACTTCTCACAATTCTGGAGGTTGGGAAATCCAAGATCAACATGGTGGCTGAACTGGTGCTCTGATGAGGACTCTTCCCCTGGCTTGCAGAGGCCGCCTTTCTTCTGCGCCCTCACATGCCAGAGAGAAAGGGGAAGTAAGCTCTCTGGTGTCTCTTTCCACAAGGTCACTAATCCCATCACGAGGACTCCACCCATATGACATCATCTAAATCTAATTACTTCAAAAGTTCCACTTCCATAAACTATCACATTGAGGGTTAGAGCTTCAATACAAATTTGGGGGATAAGCAATTCAGTCCATAGCAGTGGTACAAAGAGTGCTTTCCCCATAGAATTGATGTAAAGATGAAATGAGTGAATATGTGAAGTGTGCCTAGACCAGTGGCTGCCCCATATTAATTAAGCTCTATTTGTAAGTGGTAGCTGTTATTATTAAAGTTACAGAGGCTGGGGACGCCTGGGTGGCTCAGTTGGTTAAGCGGCTGCCTTCGGCTCAGGTCATGATCCCAGCGTCCTGGGATGGAGTCCCACATCGGGCTCCTTGCTCAGCAGGGAGCCTGCTTCTCCCTCTGCCTCTGCCTGCCACTCTGTCTGCCTGTGCTCGCTCCTGCTCTCTCTCTGACAAATAAATAAATAAAATCTTTAAAAAAAAATAAAGTTATAGAGGCTGAGTCAAAAAGAGGGAAGTGTACATCAAGACTTTCCTTGTGGAGCTCTGTTTCTTTGGGCATATTATCTCTCAAAGGAAGAGAGAAAATGAACTTCTTGAGAATTAAGAATGGGAGAATATTTTCATGTAAATATTGGCATGGAGAGTCCCTTCACCGTAAACTACTACTAAGGTGGAAATTTCTACCTATTTTCTTTACTTTCATACCTTTCGCTCCTTCCTCTTATGATCAAATGGCTAACACTATCGGAAACATGTCCATTTAAGGGATTACTCTTGTTAAAGAGTATTTAGCTTTTAATCCCACAGGGCACAAGTAGGCTGAAATATAAGACATCATAGAAAAAGAAGAATTCAGCAGGGTTAGTCTAGAGGTGAGAGGTGAAAAAGATGAAATGGAATCCAAAGCAACCCCGGCTCAATGAAAATACCAGTCAGCTCTAAGAGAGGCCAGCAATGGTTTGTTTCTCAACCTGAATACCAGTAGCTCTGGGACTGTGTTCAAAAAATAATACTTTTTATTTGGCATTTCATACTTTATCTCCGTAGGGCTTCAGTATATTTTCTATTGACAGGCTGTTGGATTCAGTTCTGCATGAAAGAGATGTGGCACTAATGGCCTTAGTTAAGTAAACAAGAGGAGATTTCAAAATCATTTAGGCTGAGTGAGATAGGTCCCTCATCCTTTTTTGGAATTCTTAAGTCTCATTCCTATGTGGTTGTTGAATTCACTGGCAATTGTTGACAACTTGATTATTTTGATTGTTGCCATCTTGGTCATTTCCATTGTTTTTAGACTATAAAGTTGACAGCCCAAATCCTTAGATCCTGCCTGGCCATTCAGATCTTTCTTTTTATTTCTTGATTCTTCCTCCTCTTTTAGGAAGAATGGAGAAAGACTGTTATAATTAGAATGAATGATGGTTATATAGTGTGAGCAGAACGGGGAAAACAGGCACCCTCCTACATTCTTTTAAATGGTAGCTTTATTGAGGTATAATTCACATATCATAATATTCATCCTTTTTAAAGTGTACCATCCAATGAGTTTTAGTACATTCGCAGTTGTGCAACCATCACCATTATCTAAGTTTAGAACGTTTTCATCACTCCAAAAGAAACCTTGTACCTATTAGCAGTCATTCCCTAATCTCCCCTGCCCCCAACCCCTGGCAACCACTATCTACTTTCTATCCCTATAGATTTGCCTATTCTGAATATTCCATTATAAGTGGAATTATAGATATGTGGCCTCTTGGTAACCTGCCTCTTTCACTTAACATAATATTTTCAAGGTTTCATACATTCTTGATAAGGTGTAAATTGGCTCAATATTTAGAGAATAATGTGTCCACATCAAGGAAAATTTAAAACGCATGTACTCTCAGAAATTTTGTCTGAGAATTAATCCCTCAGAAATATTACCACATACATAAAGACAAGTGCAAATACATTCACTGAAGCACTGACAAGAGTCGGAAAAAAATCTTAAGTCTATCCTCTAGGGGGCTGGTTGAATACATCACAGTTTCACGCAGTCTTTCACAGAATCAGTCAGTCCTGTGTGGAGTGACCTCTGCAAACTATTGACAAGCAAAAATAGGAACATAGTGAGATAGAGAATAGTGTATTAGTTGACTTTTCATGTGAAAAGAAGCATGTGTAGGGGGGTGAGGGAGAAGATAGAGGAGAAAGAGGAGAAGACAACAAAGGATGAGGAGATCTATCTCTGGTAGGATATTTAAAAATGGCTAATGGTGACTGTCTCCAGGGAGGGGAAAGGGGAAAGGGGACGTGGGGCACAGGAGAGGGAAGAGAGAGACTGATTCTTCCTTGTATACCTTTACCAAAAGGCATAGATCGTTTGAATTTTAATAGCTACATATATATACAACCTCAAAAAGCACAATGGAGATGATGGTGATAAATTTTATTAAGTTGCTGCATTAGCATATGAGAATCTTGGGACGACATAATCACAGCTCCTACCTTTAGGGCTTTGTGGTCAGTCACAGCTGGGACTGACACCCAAGTAGAGAGGACGGGTTTCAGTGAAGCATAAAGATCAATGATGTGAAGCTCAACAATTTTGGTTCTTATCTTCCCAGAGGCTTGCCGTCACCTGCATAGCACTTTTACCTGCCAATTAAGGCAGACACATGCTTTGATGTCAATGACTGACTGGAAGAGTAACATGAGACCTGTTCACTGAACCCCTCACTTCACCCTCCTCGCTGTCTCTCTCCCAAAGGCTCCTGACCTCACTGTGCCTTTTGGGAAGTTCTGAGTCCAAGTTTTGAGTCCATATTTACACAACTGAACTTCGGGCTGTCAGCATGGGGTCTGGGATGCAGTTCATTATCTTAATCTTCCCTTGACCTTTGGTGGTAGCAGTGCCATTTCCTGACCTGTTTCTGCAGCTTCTCTCCCATCTACCAAAACACTGACTCCAAGTAGAAGACAAGATACAGTCAAGTTCTTCTCCTTGACACAGTGGCTCTCTGCGAAGTCAAAGTCACTTTCAAGTTTGATTCCAACTAGAGCTCATTTCCCCCGAACTAGTGTTGGAATGAAAGTCAAAGATGAAGTGAAAGACATATTGTGCAGCTTTTATTTTGAAAGGGAGTGTTTAATTATGGAAGGCATGATTAATATTTCAATACTGTTTATAATGGCTTCACTTATTTTTTTCAGCCAACAAGAAGTGAGAAATCCTGTCTCCATAGCCAAAATCTGATATAATCCCTCCTCAGCTATACAAAAGTCTCTCTGTAGCTATCTAGAATAAAAATGTCAATGTATTAAAATTAACCTGAATTTACTTGACACCTTTTAAGATCTGTCTCCAAATCGCCTCAGTAACCTCTAGCATCAAAGCCTGGTGAGAATATGTGGAGTTTTACTTCCTGTTTGAGTAACACCCATTAAGGGTAGTAATTAAAAGCAAATCATAATTTTTAAACCTTAAGGGAAACTATTGTCATGTTGCTGGAAACATTCAGTTACTAGAATGTTAGCTAACACCTATATACATTGCAATTAGTAATGAACAGCAAATTCCAGCAAGCTTTAAAACCAAACCTCTCCTAAAAGAAATCATCATGGAAGTAACAGTCCCATTCACACACGTATATACAATGTCATCCTTTCTCGGCACATTGCGGCTCCCTACTTGGCCAGCACTACCGAGTGCTAACTGCTCACAGGCAGCGCATTAAGAAGATGGGCAATTTGTTCCTGGGTCTTGTTGTATTCCCAGGTGTAAGGAGAATGATGCAGTCTCCAATCCCACAACGTTAGCTGCAGCAGAGAGAAATCAACTGAGACCACTTTCCAGCGTCCCTGCATTCCCCAGCAATACCCTTGACCCTGAAAGCTACATAGGATGAAAGGGAAACCCACTAAAGCCAGCTTCATGTTTGTCTTAGTTTTAATAACATTTTCTGGGCTCTCACCCATGAAATATAAAATCTTCCTCTTCTTTCAAATGCCACTGCCCTAGAAAGTATTGGTCTTATCCCTGGCTGCACATGTTTGTCATCTGGCATGGGGTGGCAGAAGTTAAAATATACCAGTGTCAAGGACCCATGCCAGAGACTCTAAATGAATTATTCTATCTCATGCCATCATGGAATAGTAATTTTTAATATCTCTCTAGGCGATTCTTAAGTACAATCATTGTTGGAGACCACTAGAGTCCAACATAAGCCTTTCCTACTTCTTACCTGGATTATGGCAAAGGCTTGCCAAATGCCCTTGCCTTGGTCTTTTGCACCTGAACTAATCATCTTAATGGGTTACAATAACCAATTTATTTCTCCTAGTTATCCCTATCTGATGAAGAACAATAAGAATAAAAGATGGGCAGAATGAAAAAATACCAGCTACAATCAGAAATAACATTTAATATTTTGCTTTCTCCCACATTTTATCTTCTGTATATGTACATAAAATACATATTTACAAAATTGAGATCCTGCTATGATAGTTTTCCATCATCTTCTATTCTCCTTTAAAAATATATCATGGGGACACCTGGGTGGCTCAGTTGGTTAAGCGGCTGCCTTCGGCTCAGGTCATGATCCCAGCGTCCTGGGATCGAGTCCCACATCAGGCTCCTTGCTCAGCAGGGAGCCTGCTTCTCCCTCTGCCTCTGCCTGCCTCTCTGCCTGTGCTCGCTCTCTCTCTAACTAATGAATAGATAAAATCTTAAAAAAAAAAAAATTAAAAATATATCATGGGCAAGGCACTTGTCTGGCTTTGTCGATAGAGCGGGTGACTCAATCTCTGGGTGCTGAGTTCAAGCCCACATTAGATATGGAGCCTACTTAAAATAAAATAAAATAAATATACATATCATGGGCAAATTTCCACATCAATAAATAGTTACAGAATCTTAGTCATACAGAATCTGAGGGTGTGGTTGGGTCATTGTGTTTTTAATCAACCCTTTGTTTTAGGGTGGGGCATTTACACTGTTTCCTTGTAGGGTGCTTTGTTGTTATTTCTGGTTTTTGGTTTTTTTAAGTTTTATTTTGTTTTTATAAACAACATTGGAATAAACCATTTGGAACAAAGAGTTTTGTGGATGGACCTATTTCCTCAGGATATATTTCTTTAAAAATAAATCTGGTGAGTCAGTGTATCTACTCATTCTGATACATATTACAAATTGCTCTTCCAAACCACACTTAGACCACTAGTGCTTGCAAGTGTTACTCTAGGCGCTCACTAACACCCATTACCAGTTTAAAAAAAAAAAAAAAATATATATATATATATATATATACACACACACATATATATATTCGTTCAATCTAATAAAAAATAGTATGTACCAGTTTTAATATGTTTAAATTACTAGTACATTTGAACATTTTCATCTTTTCTTCAATGTCTGAATTTCTTTTTTTGCCCATTTTCTATAAGGTGTTTTTGTATGTGTAAGAGCCATTTATATAACAAGGCTATTAAATTTTCCCCAGTTTGTTCTTTTTTTTTTTTTAAGATTTTATTTATTTATTTGACAGAGAGAGAGATCACAAGTAGGCAGAGAGGCAGGCAGAGAGAGAGAGAGAGAAGAGGAAGCAGGCTCCCTGCTGACCAGAGAGCCGGATGCAGGGCTCAATCCCAGGACCCTGAGATCACGACCTGAGCTAAAGGCAGAAGCTTTAACCCACTGAGCCACCCAGACGCACCACCCCCCCCAGTTTGTTCTTTTTAACTTTTTTTTTTTAAGTTATGTTATTTTTAACTTTTATCCTTTTAACTTTTAATAGTGGTTGGGTGGTATACAACTTTTACATCTTTACTTAGTCAAATCTTTTTCTGTATAGTTTTAACTTTTTCATATCACACATTAAAAACTTTTCCCCAAGTTACCATTATATAAATATTAACCTATGTTTTTTTCTCCTAGTACTTTTATGGCTTTGTTTTTTATATAATTACATATTTGTGGCTAATTAACTTGAAAGCACAAATCAGATCATGCCACTCCCCTCCTTAAATCCTTCCCTGCCCCTTCAATGCCTCTAGGATTAAGTTCAAGTTCCTTCATGTCCCTCACATATCTGGTCACCCTTTAGCTCTATGCTGCTTTCATCTTTGTTAAGCTTTTTTTTTTTTTTCCCTCGTTCAAATATACTCTAGAAGTCTCCTTCTTCATCTGCAGATAGCCTATTGCTTCAAATTCTGTGCAAATAGTGACCAGGACTGTTTTAATCATGCCAGCACCCAACACAATGTCTGGAAGAAAATAGACATTCATTAACTATTTGCAGAAAGAAGTAACAAAACAAATACTACCTTCCTTGGGAAGCCTCTTTCCATGCCTCTGAGCAGAATCTGCTCTTCTATTGTGTTTCTAAAACAGTTCATTGATCGCTGTTTTGTTCTATCATACTGTGTCATTACATTGTGCTGTAAGTCTCTGGACCCACAGCTATCTATCAATCAGGTCCAACTCCCATCTTATCCCTTGCTCCTCAACAAGGGTGGGACATGCTGTAGGTACTCAATATATGCTGTTGATTCAGATAAATGAATTCTGATGAGATGTCCCTGGCTTGCAGTTCTACCTTCCATGTACCCAAATGTGTCTTTGTATTTAGAAGTAGAGACCCTGACAGTCTTTAAAAAAAGACAACTAAATGATTAGGTGACAGTGTATGCTCCCAGATACAAGCTGTGATCATGGGTACAGGACCAAAAAGGCCACCATGAAGACAGTGTCTCAGGAACCGAGATGGTACGGTAGTAATGCCTTCTGGCACCCCCTCCTGGGCACTATCTAGCCATGTCACTAAGGATCAGAGAACATCACTGATCAACCCAGGGTGAATTAAAAAACAAAACAAAACAAATTTTAAAACTCTGAAATGGGTGAGAAATAATCATAAGCTCATCATCTATTCTCCAAAAATGTATCTGAAAAATTAAATATGTTTAACAGATAATGAAATTGAGTTACTCATATTGCTCCCCTTGGCTGCCTTTAACTTAGCAGTTTGATATGGCTATTCCCTATCCTTCCACATATTTTCTTTCTTTTTTAGTATTTTAAGCTTTATTACATGCTCCTTCTCACTGTAAGCCACTATAAATCTCTTTAGACAATTAGTGGAGTACCCACTATAAAAAATTTTTAAAAATTTTTCATACTCTTTCTTCTACCTCAATTCCTTCTGCCCAGAGGGCTTCATGCATGAACTATATATATTGAGGCTTCTACCAGGAAATAGCATTGAAGACCTTTAAGAAATCTATATTGCTAATTGGTTTCACTTAGTAGCTTAGACAGAATTAGAATTTTCTTTGGATGGCATCCATGATTATAATCTCTGACATTACACTGACCTTGGGCATGGTGTTCTACCACTTTAAGGTTCAGTTTTCTTATCTGCAAAGCAATAATACAGGTGGGTCTATATGATCTCTAAGGTCCCTTCCTACTCCAGAATTATATCTAATCATCTTTTCTAGGAAGATAGGGACAAAGAGACCACCCAGGCAGAGAAGAGAGAGCTCTCTCGCCTGGGGTCTGGCTCTGTAATCCTATCTTCTGTCAGTCAACCCTCTATAGATAAGGAGAAGGGGAGTAAATTCCCAGCCCAGGCACACAAACACAGCAGGACTGCTAAGGGCACCTGTGTTGTGCCATCCACACCAGCTTCCCCTGACAAAGGAGCCAGACTATGAGCCAGCTAAGGGTCAGCTAACTGGATAGACAGTGTGATGGATGCTTGTTAATGACACTGTATTTTCATTTATATACCCAAGAGGCTACTGGCAATGAGTTAACTTGGTGGTCCGACTTAGGAAAGCCTTTTCTTTTCAAACTGTATCTGGAGTTTCAGTTGTCAGATCTGAGGCTTTAAAGCAGAAGTGTTTTGGAGCTGGCAGTCTGTTTACCCTGTCCTTACCCAAGGGGAACAACCCAGGCTAGATCCCACTAAAGACATTTTTCTTTTTCTTTTTTTTTTTTTAATATTTTATTTATTTATTTGACAGACAGAGATCACACAAGTAGGCGGAGAGGCAGGCAGAGAGGGGAGGGGAGAAGCAGGCTCCCTGCCGAGCAGAGAGCCCCATGCGGGACTCTATCCCAGGACCCTGGGATCATGACCTGAGCCGAAGGCAGCGGCTTAACCCACTGAGACATCCAGGCGACCCTAAAGACATTTTTCTATTCCCAAGAACACTGCATGCCCTCCAGGCTTCACAAGTGCCTGGTTACCTTAAGTCCACCTAAGAGACAAAAAAAAAAAAAATTTGCTAACAGGACTGGAAGCATAACGCTCCTGGATTTCCCTGAGGAATCCAAGGCCTGGCCCAAGGAGTGGTTGTTGGAGTGGAGGGAAGGGGCAGGCTTCTCTCCTCACCATACAAGGCAACACAAGAAACCTGAGCAATGGAAGAATGGAAGTGAGCATCCCAGTGGTTATTTAGCTCTATTTCCACCTTCCAGGTAAATTGTGACACATGCTGTATGGCTCATATCCTACATGCTAAGGTTTTCATATAGCTCCAGGAAGAAGCTTACCCTGCCTGGCAGTACTTGGGGCAAAGAACATAGCTCAGCAAGTGCTTAAGCAGACATAAGGTACAAATAGACAAGTAGTTAGCCTCATGGCTAAGAGTCCAGGCTGTGGCTCTAGACTGCATATGAGCTTGGGTAAATTGCTTCACCTCTTCCTGCTTCAATTTCCTCATTAAAAGAAATGGGGCTGGTGTGACAATGAGTAAATGTAGAGAATACTGCCCTAGCACAGAATACGCACTCTAAAGTGACTTTATATACATCAAATAACCCTGTATCACTACCTTTGTCCCCCTAGATGAAACTAATAGAATAATTCGTATTGATGTTCGCGTTCAATGCTTTCAATTTTTATTCTCCTTTCAAGACTTCCTTCAGTGGTGTTCATTTTGGTGGTATCTACTAGAATAATAATGCTGGCAGCAGGTGGGGTTAGGAGGGCAGGTAGTGAGGGCAGGAGAGAAAAGAGCCATTAAGTCCCTTAGATATATCTTTGAAAGAACATATGAATATTGAACAATGATTAGATTTTACTTATAAAACACACAATATTGCTTCATATCATTTTTGCATCAAGGCAACATAAACTTAGTCATTAGGCTTAAGAGTGAAACCATTATAGAAAAATCAGACTATCAAGTTTTGGGGCTTTTGTGTGATTGCTTATTTTTACATGTATCTGACCCAACTCATGTGTTATTTCAAATGATAGGAAATTTGCATATGCTTGTAAATTCAATAATAATATGCAAAACTAATGTGTTTTTTCCTAGCAGGGACATTATCTCCCAGTGCAGATCTGTTGGTAGTCCTGTTTCTTTTCTTTCTTTTTTTTTTTTTTTAATTGAGAATTTTGGATAAACTTGGTGATTGGGAAGGGGTGATGGCTTAACTAGGTCTTGAACAATGAATACATGAATTTTAATTTGCAACCCCCTCTCTCCATAGCTAACCATGTTTAGGAGTGTTAAGGAAGTTGAGTAAAGTCTACTCTAATAAGGAAGAAAGGCTTTTACATGAGGATGCTACTTAGTAAATTAACCATTGTGGAGTTCTTCCTCACATTCAGTTTGGGCAGATAAATGTCTAGTCACAAAGCTACCTGCTGCTTTCTATACCCTAGAGCTGCACTGTTCAATAGACACATGGGAATATAGAGCACTTGAAAGGAAGGGGCATCTGGGTGACTCCATTGGTTAGGTGTCTGCCTTCAGCTCAGGTCATGGTCCTGGGGTCCTGGGGTCCTGGGATTGAGCCCCACTTTAGGCTCCCTGCTCAGCGGGAAGTCTGTCTGCTTCTCCCTCTCCCTCTGCTGCTCCCTCCTCCCCCCACCATTTGTAACCTCTGGCTCTCAAATAAATAAATAAAATCTTTAAATAAATAAAAGAAAAGAAATGTAGCTAGTGCTACTAAGGGCCTGAATTCTTAATCTGGTTTAATTGTAATTAGTTTAAATTAATATAACACATGTGACTAATGGCTACCATATTATACAATGTAGATATAAGAACATTTCCACTCAAATCTCCATAACAATATAAAAGGCTGCAGCTAATCCTGTAAGAGTCAAAAGTTCCAAATAACTATAGTTCAACAGTCCTGCCACTAATCTTTATCAGATTTCCTTGTCTTTTTTAAATAGGCAGCAAGCTTATCACCCAAGAAACTCTGTCTTCAACCACTCCTTCAAGGCCATAAACATGTTGAGGAAAGTGATAAGCTCAGCAGAGAATTTTTCCTTTATTTTCAAGTACCTACAATTTTCTGATATTAGACAGACTCCTCCACAAACTGGCTTTTGGATCAGAAGTGTCCAAAACTGAACATGCAAAATACATTGTCAGTGACTTCAATTCAAGAAGAAGGTACAGAAGAATCTGAATGACATGGAAGAATACTTTGCACACAGGCTATTCCATATCTCACCCTTTTCTGCTGTAAGAGCTGTGAATCCCCTTAACAATACGGAGTGACACAGTTCTGAATATTTTGCTGCTGAACTACTTTGAAGGGCATAAGATGGGTCTGTGGCAAGAATAGGCTGCAGTTGGGAGGAATAGCTAATATATGCCTTGTTTGCAACTTTTCCTTTCAGTAGTTTAAAAAGCAATTAAGGAAAGGAATGAGGGTCCTGACTAGGTAGAATTCAATTCTCCCCTTCTAATGGATTTGGAGCATGAGGAGCATAAGGGTAATCCATCACTGCATTACTGCCAACACCAGAGTTGTCTGTGTTTCAGAAAGTGTTCATTTCCTTCCCTGGGAGGACACAGACCTCTGTGTGCTGATTTGGATGTCAAGAAATACAAAAAAAATGAAAGAAGAGAATTGGAAACAACAACACTCAGATCAGCACTGGAAAATGTCTGCTCTGTGTTCCATGGCTCTCTGCTTCTTGTGAGTGCAGACACCTGTCCCTGGACTAGGAGGCTGTGGGTGGCCCTATCCATAGGATTTCCACACTTATCTGGCCCTAGATAAACCTCGGTACTTTTTAAGGGTCAGTTTAGGTGCTGAACTGAATGGTAAGAAAAATTGTTTTCTAAATAATTAAGTCAGAGTCCTTTGATGTTATAAAAGTATGGTTGGAGTTTATTGAGGCTCTATCATGAGGAACTCTCTATCATTAATGCGATGTGGCAAACCACTCTTAAACTGCTTACAAAGAGTCAAACTGTCAATAATAAGATGGATTTGTAGCTGAGGTTATAAGTCATTAATCTAGATGCCAGGTAGAGGCCAGTGCTGGGCCCTTGAAGACAAAGATAAAAAGAGCATATTTATCAACAGGGACTTTAGGATAATTCTACAAAATAATAGCAACCATTTATTGAACAATCAGTGTGCTTTCCACACATTACCTCTAGTCCATACCACAATGACTTTTGATGGGTTCCTCCATTATTTTCCTTCTTTTCCAGATGAAGGAATTAAATAAAGCCCAGAAAGAAAAACACCTCAGCGAAGGTGACTAGAAAGTGACCAAGCCAAAACTGGAATTCAGACTATGCTGCCCCCAGTGCAGCAGTTTTTCTGTTTCTCTAAGGCAGATCACAGAGAGCAACATACTTCAGATGTTTGGGTCCAAAGGCAAGAGGAAGAATTTCAAGGATATGTCCAGCTTCCTTGCCTTGAAGCCTGCATGGGAAGGAAAGAAAGTGAAAGCCAAAACTATGAGCCCCGGAGGCATCTGCTGCAGTGAGTGGCCATGGGGCCAATCTGGTACTTACTCAAACCACAGATGGAACTCAGCTGGGATCCTGATGAGCTGGGTGTGACCTTGGCAAACCAACTCTTGACACCGTACAAGAAAGTGCTCAGTGTCTCATTTTGGCCTCATCAAAATTTCAGTTGTTAGCCACAAAAAAATGTAAGCACATCTACATTTTTCCTTAGCAATTCTACTTTCAGCAGTTTAACCTACATAGATAGACTTGTATATGTGCTAAAGAATGAACGTACAAGATTACTCCTTACAGCAATTCGTAATAATGAAAAGTAGAACAAACCAAATTTTCATCAGTAGGGCACTGAGTCAATAAATTACAGGACATCCATCTACTGGATGTCTAAATTCCAAACAACTATAAAAAAGAAGGAGGAAGCTCCCCATAACTTGATATGGAAAGATCTCTAGCATGTAGAGCTATAAGGAAGGTATCCAATGATATTTATATAGGCTAACTTTTGTACGAAAGCTGGAAGGAGAAAAGAATCTCATATTTCCTCAAAGAACATGAAGACCAAGGGTCACATGCTCTTTGGACTGAGTCAGGCAGGCACCCTGGGGGCTGTATTCTTTTCTCTAATAAAAAAAGAACACTAGACTCTCTGGCAAATGGCCAGGGTATAAATGTTGATTTTCCCAATTCTTAACTGGATTAAGTTTTCTGACCTCAGTTTTCTCTTTTAAAATAAAAAAGGAAGGAAATAACAATATCACCATCTTGAGGGTTGACCAGGATAATGTGCAAAGTTAGCTCCAAAAGAGTCACAAGGCATCATACTTGTTGCCTTTCCAGGCAAGGGCCTTGCTAAATTATATCATGGACCTGAGCTTCAGAATATCCTCTTTCCCCCTCTTTTGACTTTCAATTGCACCTTAGGTAAGAAGTCTTGCCACAATGGACTTGAGACACTTAGAAGTGCTTCTCCTAGACCTCCCATCCTAGTGATGCAGCCAGACTTACCGTCTCACCTCCAGAGGAAGCCATCTCTACTCCTGGCCATTGCTTTTACTTTGTCATGTGAGTGATCTTGGTAGTAAAGCAAACTGGTGTCAGATTCTAAGTCCCAGGAAACCAGATTTTTGCCTACACACTGGTACCTCAAACTTCTGCTATAAATGGTGTTGACAAAAAGGTGGCCTTTTCATCAACACCATTTGACATAAAAGCCAGTGGTGGCTGTTGGTGAAATGGACATAATACAAAGGCAAGTCTCCATCTCCTGACCTTGAGACGTTACATGGAAGAGAGCTTTCTCAACATGGCATGTGGATTTATGAAGCTGAAATTCCCAGGCTCAACTTCCTGTTCCATCACTTCTTGCACTCACTGCCACCTAGGGCTCGTGGCACCACTCCTTTGTAGGGCTGTTCTCTTGAAACATGGCCCCCCTAGCTCTTGGCAATGGCTTTTCTCCTATAGCAACACACAACAGAAGGGAATAGTGCCTGCCTTTCAACACAGATGAGCAGCTAGGACTTAAGCTTCAATCAGAATGCTCTCTCTGTCCACCATCCTAAATCTAGATAATTCTTTTCTCACCTGTGCTATGCAAGAAGGGTCACGACTTCCTAATAGCTAAAGCTCCCTTCCTCTCCACTTTCTTCGTTGACGTTTCCCTCTTCATTCCCAATGTTGAGAGGCGTTTTTCTCTGCCTTGATGATTTTAACACAGTAATACTTCACGTCTAGCGACCCCCAACAACTGAACCTCAGAGTCCAACCTGCCTCCTATATCTCAAGAAATGAGCAAGAACTGAACCATTTCTGCTTCCAAGTCATTGCTGTTTCACCTTTCCTCCTGCTTTGTCCCTGTTCCCCCGTTACAGCCCTCGGATCTGAAACCTCAGACAACTGAGACTCCATCTGCTCCTCAGCTGTAGATTGGGCCTGGCATTCCCTCACTGTGCTTATGTGTCTTCGATCCTTGCCCTGACCACTTCCTGACACCTCTCATATTTGCTTTTTTTAGGTACTCAAGCACAGCCATTAAAACAAAAAAAATTTAAAGATGATTGTGGGAGAGTTTATTTTTGTTTTGATGACAAATCTGCAAGTAACTCAATTCTAAACAAGGAAGTCTCCAGTTCATAGACCTGATTTAGACCCCCCAAAAAGGTGATTATTTTCAATCCTTAGTAGTTGTTCACATTTATCGAATGAGTACTCATTGCCAAGAGTCTTTTTTTTTTTAAGATTTTATTTATTTATTTATTTCAGAGCGAATGAGAGAGAGAGAGAGAGAGTGAGAGAGAGCATGAGAGGGGAGAAGGTCAGAGGGAGAAGCAGACTCCCCATGTAGCTGGGAGCCCGATGCGGGACTCGATCCCGGTACTCTGGGATCATGACCTGAGCTGAAGGCAGTTGCTCAACCAACTGAGCCACCCAGGAGCCCCGAAGAGTCTTTAAAGTACTGGTCTCAGGTCAAGCTTCCCAGCAAAGTCTGAGATGGGGATTGCTGTGCAAGCCAAAGAGTACTTATACCAAGGAGAAACCAGTAGAGGAGTGAGAGGAGCAGGGCATGGAAAGAATATAGGCAAAGCATGCTTTCTAGAGAAGTCTAACCCTAGCATGATTCTACCTGAGCTCTGGGCACTGAATCCCTTCCAGAAGCAATGATGCCTGAACCAGTTAGTAACTGGCTATGGGCCACCTCTGGTGGGGTAAGGTGGGAAAAACACAAAACAAGGTCACCAACAAGACAAGTGTGAGTTATCTGGAAAACAGCATGGAAGTTCCTCAAAAATTGAAAATAGAGCTACCTTATAACCCAGCAATTGCACTACTGGGTATTTACCCTAAAGATACAAACCGTATCTTTAGGGTAAAAGTACAAAACGTAGCGATCCGAAGGGGCACGTGTACCCGAATGTTTATAGCAGCAATGTCCACAATAGCCAAGTTATGGAAAGAGCCTAGATGTCCATCAACAGATGAATAGATAAAGAAGTTGTGGTATATATATACAATGGAATACTGTGCAGCCATCAAAAGAAATGAAATCTTGCCATTTATGACATGGAGGGAACTAGAGCATATTATGCTTAGCGAAATAAGTCAACTGGAGAAAGACAACTATCACATGATCTCCCTGATATGAGGAAGTGGAGATGCAATGGGGGTGGGGGTTACAGTGGTAGGAAAAGAAAAAATGAAACAAGATGGGATCGGGAGGGAGACAAATCAAAAGGGACTCTTAATGTCATAAAACAAACTGAGGGGGGTGGGAGGAGGGGTGTTGGGAGAGGGTGGTGGGGTTACATTATATGTTTATATAAATATAAAAAAAATTAAAAAAAAAAGACAAGTGTGAGTTATTAGCACCCCAAACCTGCAGCAGAGGGGACAGGTGTGGGTGCCTATGAAAGGATGTGCTTGGAGGAGGAAAGGGATCTATTACAGCACTTCAGGAATATTATTTATTCTCCACACTCTTTGAGCTAGGGCACTATTATTACTATCCCTATTTTATACAAGAGGAATCTTAAGACACAGAGAGCAAGTAAAGATCGCAGAGAATCACAACTTAAACCAAGATAGTCCCACTCTAACTGCCCAGCCAGCCTCCATACGAAGCTGCTCTTCACATGGGAAGATTTGAAGCAGTCTAAGTAGGCACATTCTTGTCCTTACATACTCACCACATCACTTATATTAGCTGTCACATCCACTCATGCAAAATGACTAATTTCATGAAGAATCAGTAAATACTTTTCATTACTGCAACATGAAGATTGACCAATACTTCCGAAAATGGGATAAAAATATTTGTTAGCAATGCTATTGCACCAAAAGCATGCATCTTCCATACAAGAATTTATATTTCTTACTCCATTTTTAAGAGATTTATTTATTTATATTTAAGAGTGAGAGACAGAGACAAGAGAGGGCAAGTGGGGGTAGGGCCAGAGGGAAAGGGAGAAAATCTCAAGCAGACTCCCTGCAGAGCACAGAGCCCAATGCTGGTTTCCATCCCAGGACCCTGAGATCATGACCTGAGCCAAAACCAAGAGTTGGCCACTTAACAGATGAGCCACCCCAGCAGCCCTTCTTACTCCATTTTTAATTCTAAAGCACAGCTCACTCTATTTTATTAAATCTGTATTTCTCATGATTTTAATCATGATTTTAGATTAGTTGTAAAGCCTAAAACAAAAATTAAAAACAGTAGGGAATAAACTTTTCAAACATGTTTTATAACAATGGTCTTTAAATGTCTTGGAGCAGAAGTTCATGTCCCACTTGCTACATTTCCAATCATGTTTTCCTTCTCCTTTAGTTGTGTAAATAGTATGGAGCACAACTTGATATTCAAAAAAATGTTTTAAGAACACAGATTAATGTACATCTATGAAGGGTGAAGAGCATGTTTCTGTCACTCATATTAATGACGTGCCCCTAAAAAGCTCAGCATGTGGAGCAAGGCCAAGGTGAGTTAGCTACTCCTTCCAGGCAAACAAAAGGGAAAAATGCCTTTGGTAATACTGTTTCACCAAACAGCTCCTTGCTTTTCTCACAATTAATAATACTACAATACTACCTGGAAATAGTAGAAACAGACATATTTCATCTATTTCTCATGCTTAGTTAGAAAGCTCCCAACATTTGTTTTTAGGGGGAAAAAAAGTTTTAAAAATAAGACCCTTAAGCCTCCTACTACAGACAGCTTTGTACTCTGTTTGCCATTATTCTTTGAGATCTAGACAATGTCTCCAGGAACCCCAGCCCATGTGTTTCCTGCAGTGTCTTGGCTGAGCTCAGCAAAGCCTAGGATTTCACTAGGTGTTAGGTAGCAAGATCTACTGTGACAGTGTAGACTTCCCCTCAGGGGATCTATTAGTAGATCAGAATACCTAGCAAACCTTCCTAAAAATGGTCCCAGAGGACCCAAGAAGGCTAACCCACAATCAGTGTGGCTATGAGGGACCAGCTGAAATAAATCAACTGAAAGCTCCCTGGGGGCTCTTAGCTTAAGATAAGCAAAACTTAGGAATGAAGCATAGAAATGAGGTCTATTTTCTGACTCTCAGAAGGGAGAGAGGAAGTTGGCTAATTAAATTTGAAACCCAGGTGAGGGAAAAGACTCCATGATTTGGCTAACCCAGGAAGGAAATATATTTGTTGGAAAATTAGAGTACTGAAAACTCTAATCTAACTTTTGGTCCTTTTTGAATGCTTAAAAGTGGAGAGACTGGTCTTGAAATAAAGCAGACACCTCTGTTTTTGAGATTCTCTAGGCTGCATGGGTGCCGCCAAGCTCTTTGCTTCAGTAAAAGGAGAGTTTTCTTGGATCATATCCAAGGCAGACTGGTTGCCACAACACCCAGAAGACTTTGTTATAAAGTGGTCCTTTGTCCCAGAGCTTTCCATCCCATCCTCTCATCTCCTCCCAGATTCTGCTGCATCAATCATCTCCTCTCATCTTTCCTCTTTAATCCTTCCCTTTCCACTGTCTGCTTCCCCTTGGCCTGTACACTCTGGTCCTCCAGATCCTAAAACAATGACAAAACCCTCCCATGGACTTGTTTCCCTCTCAAGTTACTGTCCCATTTTCTTCCTTTCACCACTCAACACCTGCTGCCTTTACTTCCTCAGCTCCTATTTATTCCTTGACTCTGTGACTGAAATCTGTTCCACTTTGGGAACAATATGAATCACTCATTTCGTAAAACATTCTTCATTAGTTTTCAGTGCTATCACTGGCAGCATTCAACTGCCTTTCCAGTGCCTCCCAGAACGCAATTTCTGAGTCTTCTTTGCTGGCTCTTTTTCCACCAACCACCTCATGTAGACATTCCCCAAAGTTCTGTTGCTTACATCCTTGTCTCCTCATTATCTGTGTTCTATCTTGTTGAAATCAGCTACTCTCCTATTGTCTACAATCTTCCATATGTTCCATACAGACATATATGCTCAGATCTAACCTCTCTTCTGAACCAGCTTGCAGTGCAAAATATTAGATAACTTGGGTACCTCAAATTCAACAGGTACAGAACCAAAGTCCTTATCTTCCTTGTTAGATCTTTCTTCTTTCTAAAGCCTGTAACTCTTCTGTAGTCATTGATACTGAGGCTCTATTCCTTGGGGCTATCTTTGACTTGTTCCTCTCCCTCATCTACCACCACAGTTTATGTATATATGTATAAACGTATGTATTTACTTATTTATTTAAAATTCAAATTAGTTAACATATAGTATAGTACTGGTTTCAGGAGAATTAAGTGATTTGTCACTTACATATAACACCCAGTGCTCATCACAAGTATCCTCCTTAAACCCATCACCTATTTAGCCCACCCCGCTACCACCTCCCTTCCAGCAACCCTCAGTTTGTTCTCTATAGTTAAGAGTCTCTTCTGGTTTGCCCCCGCCCTATTTTTATTTATTTTATTTTTCATTCTCTTCCCCTGTTTTCATGTTTTATTTCTTAAATTCCACATCTGATTGAAAGTATGTGATATTCATCTTTCTCTGTCTTTCTCTGTTTCACTCAGCATACCCTCTACTTCCATCCACATCATAGTAAATGGCAGGTTTCATTCTTTTTGATGGCTGAGTAATATTCCATCACACATATATATCACAGCCTGTTTATCCATTCATCAGTTGATGGACATTTGGGCTCTTTCCATAACTTGGCTATCATTGATAGTGCTACTATAAACATTGGGGTGCATGTTACCACATGCAATTTAATTTTAAAACTTTTATGATATTCCCTCCACTTTACTTTTCATATTCAGATCCTTCTTTCCACTTCCACTGTCCTAGTTTAGGCTTCCAGACCATCTCCTCATCCACTAAAGAATTAAAAATATCCACCAGCCAATTGGTCTTCCCTTTTCTTATCACTTCCTCCAATCTGCCTCACACACATATAGAAAGCACCAGATCACTGAATTGATGACTTTTTCACATCCTCAAAAATACTGGTTGCCCCCAGTTCTTTACAGGGTAAGTCCAACTTTCTCAGCCTGAACAGCCAGGTCTTTTAGAAACCAAAGTGCAACATTCCCACCTATCAGCCTCCCTTCCTCAATGCATACACCCTCATTCTTAAGCTCGCTGAATGTACTCGACATTTTTTTCTGATTTTTACTATTTTCTCTATGTGAAAATGCACCCTCTAGTTGCAGCTGCTGAAGTCCTTGCCCATACTTCTAGGCTTTTCTCCCATCCAAGTACTAACCAGGCCCGACCTTGCTTAGCTTCTGAGATCAGATGAGATCAGGTGCATTCAGGGTGGTATGGCCATAGACGAGGCTTTTCTTAAATACTATTTCATAGTCATTCCAGAGAGCATCTTCCCCTACAACACCCCCTCAAATGAATCCATTATTCTCTCCGTCCTCTATACCTGACACCATAACTTTTGATTTCTATTTCAGCATCAGCATCTCCATGTTAGAAATGTAAATTCATGGGCCTGATCCCTGACCTACTGAATCAGAATCAGTGGGGGTAGAGTCTAAGATGAGTGCTTTAACAAGTTTGCCAGATGATTATGAGATTGGCTAGTTCAAGCACAACTGCTTTAGAGTCCCTACCCTAGTGCCAATATCACATGTTTGAACCTGTCTCCCCACCTAGACTCTGAAGTTCCTAAGGCAGAGTTCATCATATTGCTTGGTCATCTTGTTATCACAGGAGCTTAATGAAAGCTTGTTGCGTAGCCCCTGGTTATACCTTTGTGTGGCCTGGAGTACTGCTTAAGTATAGTGATTCTGTGAAGAATGTGCTGCACATCAGGAAGAGAATCAGCCCACTAGTTGCAGTTTATTCATATTATTACTCTGTTTGCTGGATTTGATATCAGTGGTAGGAAAAGAGAGAGATGTGATATTTAATGTAAATGTTCAGAAAGAACTTCTTGCCCAACCATTGGCTTCAACTTCACTTCCTTGAGTGTTGAGACAGCTAGTGAATGCTACTTGACATGTATCACCTACCAGGCACTATGCTATTTTGCTTCATTCTCACAACAACGTAGGTGGTACATGCTACAATTATCTCCAGTTGAATAAGGAGTAAAAGAAGGCTGGGGGGAGGGGAGATGATCATGTAGCTAGAAGTGGCTCAGCTAGAAGGTTTGAGGCTATAGATCCCACTCTGAGCCATCACAATAAATATTCTCTACGCTTCATGACTGCTAACTAGGTCTGATCTTTTCATGGAAGCCACAAGATTCTCTGCTGAGTCTCATGAGACCATTTAAAGTCCCAACCCAGTTGTGAAATCAGGTTTTACTGTATCTCCATGTGCCCTGGTTTTGCTTCTGCTCTTCTCAACACTGAAAACCCCAAGGCCCAGTTTTAGTAGACTCAAGGTCAAGGCAATTATCACTTGGGCAGAGACTGCTTCCCATCTTCAGACAGGAGGGAGAGGAGATGCTTCTGAAACCTATTAAAACTTGCCTGGGAGCACTCTGAATCACAAGCCCTGTGAATCATGGAGCCCTTTAAGTTGGAGTAGGTAAGAGGGCTGTTGGTTTTTATGGCAACATACTCAGTACTCTCAGGGTATTGTTAATTAGCCTTTTAAGACCTAGAAATCCCCAGTTTTTGGCATAGGAGTGGTTATTCACAATTGTCCCCCAGATGGAGGGAGATTGATTTTGGACAAAGCTTGTGGTGTGGAAAGCTCTGTCTGCTGGACTGTATGCCTAAAACACCAAGGGCACACCCCTGTCTAGAGCTGTGGGTCTGGTTTTATAGCCTTGGACTTGAAATCCAGATAAAAAGAAAGGTCAGACTCACAGTCCTCCCAAAGGCTTTTCTTGAACACAACATTACCAGAGAAACGGGGAATCCACATGCCTTTGGAACCTAGGACCCAGCAAGCTGGCTTGGACCCTGCACTGGACTCCCAGATTACCTTTTATGGTGAGAGAAAGGGATAAGGGGAATTGTGTTCCTTTGGCACATACCCCCACTCAGTATCTGGAAAGAAAAACCCCACTTCTCTTGTGGAAAAACTTGTGAGCACCATTACCACAGTGTTTAAAGGGAAAGTCAAAAACAAACAAAAAAAACAACTGTCTTCACTTTTCATTCCTTCATTCATTCACTCAGCAACCATTCATTCAGCACCTACTGAGCAGCAGGTGTTGTAAATCCACTGGTTCAGTCACATCCTTATTCTGAAACTGTTCCCTACAAGTACTTTAAGAACCACAGAAACAAAAGAATCCCACCCACCCTCCCCTTACATCATCATCTCCCAATTGTGGAAAAACTAGAGTGAGGGAACAAGAAGGAATGGTGATGAGTGCCAGACCAAGGGGAAATGGTGGCTTCAGGTGAATGAAAGCTCCCCAGCAAAGCCTCCAAGAGTGGGTTCTTCACTCCACTTACGGTACCCTTTGTGCAAAGAAACAAGTCAGTAAGGAGAGTGTCAGAGAGAGAAGGACCTGTGAGCTGGGGCAGAAGGAGATAGGAAGGTGAGTGTGTGATAGGGTGCCCCTGCCGGCCTCCTCCAGCATCGCAGGGATCCTGCCATTCCTTAATATGGAGACCTAGTGTGAGCTGCCTCTAGCCCACATCCCTGTGAACACACAACTGCAGTGCTGTTTCTGTTCCCCCTTAAGGTGAGAGTGAGGTTTCAGGCTACGGAGGAGACCAGAGAACCTCAAATGTTATGCTCCATGGGGTAATTAGCCATACACGGGGGGAAGAGAGCTAAGCTGTAAGCTAAGTCCAGATAGCCAAGCTCAGATTTGCATGTTAGGAAAAAGAATAACCTAGAAATATCTGAGGTGACATTGAGAGGTGGTAGGAAAGCTGTGGGGCCCAAGAAGCAATTAAGATTTCAATATAAACAAGAATAATTAATTACTTCTCAAAAGTGAGAGGGAGGGATAGGAAGATGGGGGATCAGAATTCCTGCATGCTTCTGCTTCTTTTTCCTAGAAAACACTAGATGTATACATATGAGTCACTTTTGCTATCTGTCCTTCCTTTCAAGCTACTTATAACCTGCTCAGAGTTTGATAAGTGTTTCACTTCAAATTAGTACAGCAGAACTACTTTAAATGACGGCAGTTTATGACAGTTACAGATGACATCCAATTATTTCCCCCCGTCACTGTAAAATCCAGTTCATTGTTCTGGTTTATCTCTTTAATCTTCCCTCCCTATTTCCACCTCCATCTTATCCCCCAAATCTAAGCTTGAGTCAGGGGGACAATCTTGATGCCTCACATCACTGATCAGGGGCCATTGCCATTGGCTTCCAGGTGGTGGTTCAGTGGGAAGCATAAGGACAGACTAGAGGGCAGAAGGAAAGAGAACTTCCTGGGTTCCTGTTTTCTTCCACACCATCATCCTGGCAGCGCCCATATCCTTCTGGAACTAGAGCTCCTCCTGGGCAGCCCCTCTTCTGGGCTCCAGTCCTCAACAGAATTGAGGACCATGGTTTCCTACTTTTACTAAGACCTAGAAGATAATGGGTCTCTGGCTACCTCAACTTCCCTTATGGTTCCCCTCATTCTGTACCCACTTCTATAAATAGTCCTTACCTTAAATAATCTGCAGAATCTCAGCAGAGTGTGCCTCCTAGTTCTTTCCATTATCCTGTCTGATACACCCAGGTTCTGTGCCAATGTCCTTCTGCTCTAATAACAGTGCCATTCAATGGTTAATCCAGTTTTTTATTAGGTATTTGCTAGAGGAACTTACATTTGTGGACAAGGAGAATCTGACTAGATCATAGTGTGGTGTTTTTATTGGCTATTGAGAAAAGAAGCTAGAAAATATGATGTAGGGGAGCCAAAAGGTCTTCTATGTAAAAATAATAATACCTTAAAATTTTTTAAAAAGTGTTTTTCCATGAAGGCTTCCTGCACTAGGTCCTGGATGCAAAGATGCCTAAAACACCTCTCAAGAGGTGCATAGTTTAGTGGAGGAGAAAGAAGATCGAAGAGATAATAATTTTGGAGTGTGCTGATGACTGTCTCCAAGCCATGCAGGTTTGAGACAAATACAGAAGAAACTGCCTAACCAGAGAATGAAGGAAAGTTCCAGAGGAGATGATCCCAAATCTGAGCCTTCTGGGTGGGGAGGAATTTGCTAGAAGAGAGGTACATGGAAGGAGATTTTGAAACAAGGATACACCAGGCTGAGCTATGCGGATGACCATGTGCATTCACACTAATCCTCAACTTAGGATGCAGAATCTACCCCAGGACTGCAATTATGCAGTTAGAATCATGTTGGGGAGCTTTTAAATTTACTGATGCCTGGGCACCCCTATATTCACTCTGAAACAGTAAAGTTAACCTTCAAGATCATTCCCTTGCACAGAGCCTTCTGGAGATCCTGCAATGCGAGGGACTATGCAGTGTGTTATAGAGTCACACATTCATAAAATTTGCAAAAGACACTGCTTTGTTCTCATTAATGAGGACCACCAAACTGCATGCTATTCAGGACCATAAACCTGGATCCATCCCTTTACATAGGCCCCACTCAACCCAATTCAATCAGAATCTTTACGGATATGACCTGGCCATCAATATGCTTTAAGAACTGCATGAGCAAGTTTAATGTTTGACCAGAGTTGAACACCTCGTGTCTTTTTTTTTAAAGACTTTATTTATTTATTTGGCAGACAGAGATCATAAGTAGGCAGAGAGGCAGGCGGGGGAGGGAGGAGCAGGCTCCCTGCTGAGCAGAGAGCCGGATTTGGGACTCGATCCCAGGACCCTGGGATCATGACCTGAGCCAAAGGCAGAGGCTTTAACCCACTGAGCCACCCAGGTGCCCCACATCGTGTCTTTTAATAGCTGGAAGAGATCTCAGAGTTCCTGGTCAAAGCCTCTTACTTTACAGCTGGAGTAACCATAATCCAGAGAAGAGCTAAAGGTCCCACAGCTCATCACTGAAGAGCAGTGTTCAGGTCTAATTCCCTTTGCTCCAAATTCATGCTGTCCCACTTGGATAACTGTCAATATCTGGTAACAAGTTCCAGATACCAAAACACATGTGTTTGCTGTCCCTTCCTTCAAAATCTGGGCCTCAGGGCCCTGGGGTGATTAGCATCTCATGTAAGCTTCCCAATTCAAGTAGGCCCAGCTTGTCTGCAGTGGTGGAAGCAGAGGGGGCAGGGAAAGCAGGACAGGGAGTGAGGGAGATGAGGCAGTAATGATGAACTCCCCCTAATACTGGCAACCACAGGGAACACTTTTGGCTAATGCATTCATAGTCCCCGGGATCAGAGAGAAGAGGCACAGAATTGTAACTTCTAGCCAGAACATCCTGTGAGAGGCTTTCTGGAAAGCCAGAAAGCCACACTCACCATCTATGCAATTATCACCTGGGCAGAGCCTCCCCTTTTCAGACAACTCTGTATTGTGAGAAGCCCATGAAAGCCATTGAAATATGCCCAGAGGCCCCACTGAGTCATGCCAAACTATTTCCCTAGGCCTATAAGAACATTCATTTCATAACACTGTACTTCCTAATGCACCCATAATTAGTCTTTAAGGTAGACCTCAAAATACCTCTTTTAAAGTGCTGTTGTATTTTTAAAAAATCACCAGGGGAATGGAAACCATGAGACCATTCTGGGAAACTAGGATAACTCTATTTTGCTAGGAAGTATGGTAGTCCTGGGCATTTTCTTTCTTTCTTTTTTTGTTTTAAAGATTTTATTTTTTATTTATTTATTTGTTAGAGAGAGAGAGAGAGAGAGCGAGCACAGGCAGACAGAGTGGCAGGCAGAGGCAGAGGGAGAAGCAGGCTCCCGCCAAGCAAGGAGCCCAATGTGGGACTCGGTCCCAGGACACTGGGATCATGACCTGAGCCGAAGGCAGCTGCTTAACCAACTGAGCCACCCAGGCGTCCCAGTCCTGGGCATTTTCAAACAGGGGACAAGAGGAGAGATGTAACTCCAGATCTGTGTGGTAGAGGAGCTGGCAACCAAGGCCCTGAGTTCACAAGGAAACTGTGTTTAAAAAGCCTGTCTGCTGATTTAGGAGGTAGAGTATCTTTGAGCACCTAAAAAGGAGGAAGGCAATCACATGAGGAAGAATGAGGAACAGAAATGTACCTGCCAACACGCACACACTGAGAAGCATTTCCCTCCATTCTTCAACATACAGACATCAGGAAAACTGAAGGATGTTGGGTAATGCCTCTTAGATCCCAATATACTCTTTAAAAGACTGAATTGGGTGGCACTTGAGTGGCTCAGTCCATCAAGCATCCAACTCTTGATTTTGGCTCAAGTCATGATCTTAGGGTTGTGAGATCAAGCACTGCTTTGGGCTCTCCCTCTCCTTCTGTCCCCTACCCTTAAAAAAAAATTTTTTTAATTGGTATTATTACTACAGTGCTAATGAGACATGGATATCTAGTAATGATGCTTTTAAATTCCCACTTCATTCCATTTCCTTTCACAGATGCTGATCCCTAAAAAACATCTTGCAAACACCATCTCAGTGTCTACTCCTGGAGAACCCAACCTGTGGTAATGCCATTCTCCCTCCCCAACACTTTATATATATAAATGCACACATACTCGAAAGTCTAAGCATATATATAAATGACGTCCTTTTTCTCAGGCTGTAACCCCCTCATAGAACCTCAGACAAGCTTTGAATTCAATGTCTCTGACCGTTTAGGAGAGGCAGCATGGCTTAATGGTCAAGACTATTAACTTGGGTATTAAACTTGGCTTGAAATCACAGCCCTTCCCTCATTTATGAGGGCCAAATGTGATAATGTACACAAAGATCTTACACAGTGCCTGGCCTACAGTAAACCTCCAATAAATGATAGCTATTATTTTTGCCATCCAAAGTTTCTAAGACTTGAATCCAAGCCAAACACACACTAAAGAACTGTTCTTTCCTCTTACGGGGGACAGCTCTACTTTGAGCTTCTCTTTCTCAGTCTCTGCTATTCTACAAGGGAGAAGTCAACTTTACCTCACAAAACAAACAAAAAACCAAACAACAATGACAACAAAAACCCTTAGTTCAAACTTTCATAATCTAGGGCACCTGAGTGGCTCAGTGGGTTAAAGCCTCTGCCTTTGGCTCAGGTCATGATCCCAGGGTCCTGGGATCTAGCCTGGAATAGGGCTCTCTGCTCAGCAGGGAGCATGCTTCCCTGGCCCCTCTGCCTGTCTCTCTGCCTACTTGTGATCTCTGTCAAATAAATAAATAAAATCTTAAAAAAAAAAAAACTTTCATAATCTTTTGAATTGTTGCAATAGGTTCCAAACCAGTTTCTTACCTCTTAAGTTCAATTCCCATCTCCAATCCATTCTTCACTTTGCCTATAGTTATATTCCTGAAGTCCAGGGGCGCCTGGGTGGCTCAGTCGTTAAGAGTCTGCCTTCCGGGGCACCTGGGTGGCTCAGTGGGTTAGGCCTCTGCCTTTGGCTCGGGTCAGGTCTCAGGGTCCTGGGATAGAGCACCGCATCGCATCGGGCTCTCTGCTCAGCAGGGAGCCTGCTTCCCCCTCTCTCTGCCTGCTTCTCTGCCTACTTGTGATCTCTCTCTGTCAAATAAATGAATAAAATCTTTAAAAAAAAAAAAAAGAGTCTGCCTTCGGCTCAAGTCATGATCTCAGGGTCCTAGGATCAAGCCTCACGTTGGGCTCCCTGCTCAGTAGGAAGCCTGCTTCTCCTCCCTCTTCCACTCCCCCTGCTTGTGTTCCCTCTCTTGCTGTCTCTCTTGTGTGTCAAATAAATAAATAAAATCCTTTTAAAAAGTAAAATAAAATGCCTACCTTCCCAAAATCAGGACTGCCCTTTCAAACTGTTATGGACTGAATCTTCCCCCACCTTCAAAATTCATATATTAAAGCCCTAATCCCCAATGCAACTGTATTTAGAGATAGGGTCATTAAAGATGTAATTAAGGCTAGATGAGGTTCTAAGTACAAGGCCTTAATCCAATATGACTGATGTCCTTATAAGAAAAGAAAGAGACACCGGGGAGGCACCCATACAGAGAAAAGGCCATTTGAGGACACAGAAAAAAGGAGGCTGTGTGTAAGCCAGCAAGAGAGGTCTCACCAGAAACCAACCCTCCTAGCACCTTGACCTTGAACTTCCAGCCTTCAGAACTATAAGAAAATAAATGTCTGTGGTGTTTTATTATGGCAGTCTTAACAGTCTAATATCCAAATGAATTGCTAGGATAGCCTTGAACATCTCCCAGTTGTTTGTGGTAAATGCACAAACTAATAATACTGTGGGATATGTGTGAATGTGTTTGTATGCATAAATTGATGTATTACTCTGATTTTTAAATTACTACACAGGTTAAAGATTGTTGAGAAGGTTGACATTGGACCATCTTCAGATTATTACAACTTGATCTGCCAGATGGAATATAACTGACAGCTTCATTCAAAAACATTTATTCATTTTGGGAACTGCCGTAATTAATATAAAATGTTCTTGCATATCCTTGTATTAGACTCAGTATATTCAAAGACATGCAGGTTATTAAAAAGAACTTTCAAAGTTTGTTGAAGTAAACCTGTAGTTTCAGATAACTCTGTCTCTATTTACCTTTGATTCAGCTACTTCTGAAGCAGGATGATGGGAAAAATCAACTAAATTATAAAGGTTGGTTGTTTTTGTTTTTTGCTTTTTAATGAAATAGGCCAAAGACAAATGAAGCTTTACTATGAATACGGAGTATTAGTTTGCCCAAGTAGACATTACAGAACAGGGTCTGACTAACCTCAGACCTGACCAAAACAGCTCTATTTGCCAAAAAACCCCAGTCATTTCCACAAGGTTGCCAATAAATCCCAATTGCTGGCTACAGCCTACAAATACACACAAGGCAGCTCACTGTTGGAAATGTGCACAGAGTTGAGTATTTATAAATTTAATTATATCTCTGTTTGCTGGTAACAAAGATCTAGTTAGTTTATGTTCTGGGTTAGGTAATAGGTTTTCTCTGGCTTTCAGAGCCCCTTGGCTTAGCTTCTCTAACCTCCTCCACCCCTCTGGTTGTTCCACAGCCTCTGCGTACACAGCAGGTCTCTGCGATAGGAATCTGGTGTCGGGCTGGTCTCTCTGCCCTTGGTGCTGACTCAGACCTGTGAGTGCTCTGTGAAACTAAGGAAAATAAGACAAAGACCACGAATAGCAAAGCCCACCAAAGAGGAAATACAAATCGCTGATGAGGATACAAAGAGGTTGAGTTTCAGTGGCGATTAAGAGAACGACATGGGACCACATAACATTTGTCACTTATCAAACTGATATTGTTTTAATGAAAGAATGGGCATCTAAGACACATGAACTTGGTTCAACTGCTCTGCCCTTTAATGTCCGATGTTACTGAAGACCTGAAAACCTTTAAAATGTTAATGTGGGAGTGCCCCGTGGCTTAGTCATTAAACCTCTGCCTGTGGCCCAGGTCATGATCCCAGGGTCCAGGGATTAAGCACTGCACTGAGCTGCCTGCTCAGTGGGAAGCTTGCTTCTCCCTCTCAGACTCCCTCTGGTTGTGTTTCCTCTCTCTCTGTCTCTGTTATAAGTAAATAAAATCTTTTTATAAATAAATAAATAAAATGTAAATGTGCTTTCTGCTTCCAGCCCTGGTGGAACAAAAGGTACTAGATTTACTCTCCTCCCTGAAATTACCAAAAGTATTAGGTTAAAAAAAAATCAGATAAAAGATATTAAACAATGGTTTTCAAGATACTCCCTGAAAGACAGGAAGCAAATGGGGTGAGCCTCACAAAATTGCTTCAGCTGACTGCTAGAGATTTCCCAGACCTTGGTGTGGGGAGAGGATTTCCTGAGTTGAGGAGAATAGAGAGACCAAGGCAGCTGGAGTTCTCAGAACAAAGTACTGGGGAGGTAAGAGCTTTACCAAGAAATGTGCCGAGGGTCTCCTTTGCTGATTAGTGATCAGCACACACACATGAGGAAACTACCTATGGCTGGGGAAAGACCAGTTACCAGGATTAGGCTCTCACACAGGGTTGGATGGAGGGTCTGTTCCCACAAACACCCTGGAAAACATCACAATACATAGACAGAAACACAGAAGGATCTTAGCTCCATGATGGGGAACAAGCCCTAGATGAAGCACTAATAAGTCTTGCTTAACAAATCTTAAAAGCAAGACTGAAAAGGATCAGACTATTTCTGACCAGTTTAACTGCATTCCAGAACAGAATTCATGAATACTGATAGGAATAAAAAAAAAAAAAAATCTAGTACCCAACAAGGTAAAGTTCATTATGTCTAGAATACAATAAAAAATTAGCTGTCATGCAAAAAGGCAAAGAAAAATGACCTATAATGAGAAGGATTATCAATTAATCAAAACTGAGTGAGAACTGACACAATGTTAGAATTATCAGGCAAGGACACAAAAACAAGTATTATAACTCAAAAGTTAAGTAAAGAAATGAACATTTTTTTCTTTTTTCTATTTCTTCAGCGTCATTGAAGTACTAGAAGATTTTTTAAAGACCTAAACCAAACTTCTAGAGACAAAATCTACAATATGTGAAATAAAAAATATAGTGGTACAATGACAGATCAGACATTGCAGAAGAAAAAATCAGTGAATCCAAAGATACAGCAATAGAAACAATCAAGAAAATAGTATTTTTTAAAAAGATGCACAAAGCACCAGTGAGCTCTGGGAGTTCAACTAAGCTGAGATATGTGTAATCAGAGTCCCCCCAAAGTGAGGGGGGGCATAAAAAATGTTTTGAAGAAATAATGGTCAAAATTTTGCCAATAGATACCATTAACACCCAAATTCCAAGAAGCTTGACAAACCTCAAACACAAGAATCAAACACAAATAATTAAAACCAGTGATAGAGGGTACCAGGGTGGCTCATTCAGTTAGTGTCTCCCTTCAGCTCAGGTCATGATCCCAGGGTCCTGGGACAGAATCTTGCACTAGACTCCCTGCTCAGCAGAGTCTGCTCCTCCCTCTCCTTCCGCCTCTCCCCCGATTTATGCTCTCTCTCTTTCCCTCTCAAATAAAGAAATAAAGTCTTAAAAAAAATAAAACCAGTGATAGAAAGAAGTCTTCAAAGCAGCAAAAGAAAAAGGATACATTACAGACAGAGCAACAAAAATAAGGATGACATCAGTTCTCTCACAGGAAAACAAAATGGTGGCGTAACATCTTTTAAATACTGAAAGAAAAAAGCTATCAGCCTAGAATTCTACATCCAGGAAAAAAGTCTTTGAAAAGCCAAGTTAAGATAAGTGCTTTTTCAGACATACAAAAACTGAAAGAATTCGTTACCATCAAATCTCTACTGAAGGAAATATTAAAGGGTGTCAATCAGGGAAAGGGAAAATGATATCATATAGGAATCTACACAAAAGAAGCAAGAGAACCAGAAATGGTAACTGCACTTGCAAGATTATTTTTTTATTTTATTCTTTTTAGTGTTTCAAAATTCATTGTTTATGCACCACACCCAGTGCTCCATGTAATACGTGCCCTCCTTAATACCCACCACAGCTCACCCAATCCCCCATACCCCTCCCGTCCAAAATCCTCAGTTTGTTTCTCAGAGTCCACAGTCTCTCATGGTTTGTCTCTCCCTCCATTTCCCCCAATTATTTTCTTATTAATAAAATATCTTCAAATAATAATTCATTGTTTAAACAAAAATAACAACAACAAAGTGTGGAATACAAGTGTAGATATACAAATTGTATGACAATAATACCACAGAGGTTGAGAGAGAAGAAACAGAAGTAGCCTATAGTAAGATTCTTATACTATATATGAAGTATTATAACATCACCTGAAGGGTGAGTGTGGTAAATTGAACATGTATACCATATGCCCCAAAGCAACCACTGAAATACTCAGCCAAAGGAGATAAGATAGAACAATTAAAAATATTCAATTAATCCAAAAAAACACGTAAAAAAGAGGAAAAGAAGCATCAAGAACAAATGAGACAAATACAAAACATTATTCTACAAAGCTCTAAATAAATGGAGAGATATACCAGGTTCTCAAGTTATAAAATTCAATATTATTAGCACATAAATAGTCCCCAAGTTGGTCTATAGATTCAATATAATCCCAATCAAAATAAGGCAAAAAAAGAAAAAAATCAAGCACATTTTATAAAAGTTAATAAGATGATGATTCTTAAATTCACATATAAATATAAAGGATATTTATAACCTTTTAGACTAGAATAGTCCAAACTACTTCAAAAGGAAAAATAAAGCTGGAAAACTAACACCACCTGATTTCAAGACTGATTATAATGCTACTCTAATAATGACAATTTGGAATTGAAATAATACAGACAACTCATCAGGGAGCAGAATACAGTCCAGAAATAAACATCCACATAACAGACAACCGATTTCTTTTTTTTTTTTTTTAAGATTTTATTTATTTATTTGACAGAGATCACAAGTAGGCAGAGAGGCAGGCAGAGAGAGAGGAGGAAGCAGGCTCCTCACCGAGCAGAGAGCAGGATGCGATGCGGGGCTCAATCCCAGGACTCTGAAATCATGACCTGAGCCGAAGGCAGAGGCTTTAACCCACTGCACCACCCAGGCACCCCCAGACAACCAATTTCTGACAGAGATAGAAAGACAATTCTGTAGAGAAAGGATAGTATTTCAATAAATGTGATGAAACAATTGGATATCCATATGCAAAACTGAACTGGGATCCATATCTCATACCACAACCAAAAAAATTTTTTTTCAAAATATCCAAAAATTAACACAAAATAGATCATGGGGGTAGGGAGGGTGGCACTAAAGTTATTTGAGGCCTGGAGATCTTTAGCCATTACTTTGCACTGGAACTAGAGGGTTGGAGAACCTCTTTTTAAGCACACTGACCTCCTAAAAGGAAATAAGAATGTAGAACCTACAAAAGCATGGGGTGGGGAAGGAGGCATAGTACTTGCCTCTGGGCAGGCCACAGGGAAGCCAAGGAGGCCGAAGGAAGCTCCAGAGTGCAACACCATGACTCTTGGAGTCTCACGGTCCCAGGAGACAGTATGCTGGAGTAGGAAATAAGACTCCTCTCTCAGAGGCTCCTGCTCCCTGCTGGGATGACCACATGTGTCCTTCAGGGCTCTGTAATCATGGGACGTCCACAGAGCAAAACAAGTGGTGAGTATGTAGTACCCTGAGCTATCCCAGGTATCCCCAGACATGACTAGGCGAGAGACTGAGATAGCCCTGGAAATCCCGAAGTCTCCACTTCAGCTGCCAGGGAAGAGCCAGCAAATGTACTAATTTTTAGGAGACTTCATATGAACCCATAAATTGGTGAGGTAGGGGCTTGTTTGGGTGAAAAGGAAACCCCAGAAAAACTTTAGAAGAAAATAAATCTGTATTATCAGTTATTATCTTTGGATGGTGAAGTTCTAGGTGATTTTTATTTTCTTCCTAATTTCTGCACTGTCTAAATGTTTTCCATGTATTATTCTTTAGAGTCAAAAAAGCAATAAGGCTATTTTTAACTTATTAAAAGTCTCCAAAGCAAGATCAAAATTTAAAGGATAGTATAATCCTATTTAGTGAAATACAAACTAAATATAAATGTATAGAAAAGAATGGGAAGCAATACACCAAAACATTAATAGCGATTTGAGTAATAGAATTATTGTTGTTGGGTGTTTTTTTCTTTTTTTCATTTTGCTTTCCTGTGGTGGTTTTTTTTCCTCATTTCATTCCAATAAATGTTTGCCACTTTTGTAATTAGAAAGTTTATTAAGTTATTATGATTATTTTAAAAATCTCATGAATAGAAAAGAAGGCTGGCTGCACAGGTAAATGTATTACCCATCCATTCAGCTTTCAGGGATCTCTCTCTTTTATCTTATAAAATGAGATTGGACTAGATGAATTTTAAAGCCCTCTTCACTATGAGAATTAATCTATTTTAAATTTCAAAGATTACATGTAAACTTGGGTTCTCTTATACTTAAGCTTAAAAATAAAAGGAACTAATAAGAGAGGTTTTTAATTTTTCCAGAAGTTTTTCTCTTTCCTCAGATTGTCTACTGAGCTGGGCATTCTGCCCTAAATTTCCTTCTTTGAAACTGAGTCCTTTATTGCTTCAAATGAGATTAATTCTGAAGTTCAAAATTGCTAGGCCTTCACGTTTATTTATAAGCTCCTTATTGAGGCACATAACTTGTACTTGCTCAAAACCTGATGCAGCCTTTTCCATGCCATAGTGACCATAAATTATCCAAAGACTAAGTTTCCAGATTGATTTTTTTCCTTCCCTCCCCCATTAAATCATCATATTAATCACTCCAACATTTTCCTTCATTGAGGATGTTGATGAATGTAAAGTAAATTATCTGTCAGTTGCATATTCACCAAAGTATGTGAGATTATTCCAGACTTCTTAAAAAGTAGCTATCCAAAACTGCCCCCTAGAAATACCAGGAGTCTGATTTCCACTGAGTTATGGCAGCAGATGTGCTGGACTCTCCCTGGAAAGGCTAACGCTCAAGTAATCACACTGGTGCACATGAATTTGATTTTATTAGTTGCCATTATTATTTATGGTTTGCTGAGGAGCAGTGATGCATAGCTCTTTGTGGGCTCACGCTTTAGCTCACTTACCATGGAAATAGGATATAGTTTTCCTCTTCTAGTGCCTTATCCTTACAGGCATCAGTACACAAACTCAAAACTAAAATGAAGATCTGGAGCAACTGTAGTATATGGTGTTTCCCTATCCCTCTTATAGCTGTTGAACTCCTTTGGTGGGGAGGGGGGCACACTTTTATTACCTTTCCAATATGGGTGCCCTAGAGTCTATTGGGACATACTGCTCACTAACGTGGGAAGCAGATGGCATCATGATTTTAAGTGTGAGCTTTAGAGTCACACAGATCTGGATTAAATCCTGGCTCTACCACTTATTAGCTATCATCTTCAGAAAGTTCTTAACCTCTTCAGGCTTCTCTTTGCTCAACTGTAAAATGGAAGTAATAATAATACCTACCCCAATGGTTATTAATGAGGATTGAAAGAGATAAGACATTGTAGGCCCCTTAGGAGGGTTCTTAAAGCACAGATAGCATCCAATAAGTTTTAGCAAATATGATTAAATAATAAAGACCATGACTTGCTGCAGAGGCTCACAGTGAACTGCAATTTCAACTTGTTCCAGAGGCCACCTGACTTCCCCAGGCAGCTAGTCTAGTATTTTGTGTCCACTGGGTTTCTTTCTCCCAGGCAGAACATTTTTGTTACTGTGTTTTCTGCAATTGTTTAGACAAAGATCTCACAGCTTCCTTTGTGTTCTCTTCTTACTGTTTGCTTAGTGTTTCTCTATGTTGATAACCTTTCTGGATACAAGTTGAGGGGGGTGAGGGGAAGACCAGATGCCGTATGACAAGATGAGCCCTAAAGGTAACTCCTTCACTTTCAAACACTTTAAAACCATTTTTTTAAAAGGACAGTAAAAGAGAGGGGAAAAATAGTCATTTTGACTTGGGATAGTAATAGGGGAAAAAGAATCTGAGCACCTTTATGACTGAAAAGAAAACCAAAATGATGATAGTTTGAGTTTTCCTTGTCAAACTGTTCGCAAAAATTTTTTCACTTTATTTTTGTAGAAAACAAGAAGGTGGGCAGAGGTATGATACTTTAAACTGGTTTTGTTGACAACAATGTTAAGGCAAAAGGGAGGTTAAGCAACGTGTTTTTTTGCTGCAGCTGGTCAGTAATTCCAAAACCAGTAATTCTCGGTGCCATGAATCACTTTCTCATTTAATGTCTTCCTCTCCTTTGGGGAGACCAAAGGCTTCCATGTGAAGTTTACTGGAGCCACTCTAATTATCATCATCATTACAATGATAATAATAACAATAATAGCTAAGATTATGGAGCTCTTATTATATGCCAGATGCTGTTCAAAATTTTTTACATGTGTTAAGTCATTTAATTTTTCAACAACTCTGTGAGATTATTATGATAATTACTCCCGTTACTAACAATGAGGAAAATGTGGTACTTATTGGAGGACATACAACTGTATAGTATCATGGTCAAGAGCCTGGGATTGGCAGAGCAAACCTTGATGAGCAGCTCTCTAGACCCGTCACTTCTCGTCTCACACATCTGTTTATCCATCCCTGCTCCTCTGCCAGTGTGAACTGTAAGCATGGCCCTCTTCCAAAGGCAGCCACGTCAAGGCCCACAGGTTGAATAATACTTCTTTAAATTTAATGAGAGAGATATGAAAAGAAAGTTTGGGACATTGGCTTAAACCAGTTTCCTTTTGCAAACTTCTATCATTTCTTATCCTTAGTCATGGGCGATAAGAAGAAAGAGGTAGACCGTAACTCTATGATAAACCTGAACAATGAAACATTTGGGAGACTGTCTATGCAATCCCATGTAACTGCACCTTGAATACCATCACTAACAAGCCAGAATCTCAACATATCCACCCTTAGAATGTCCTTGGACGTCATCATCAAATGGACATATTGAATGTTTTAGAGCTACACAGAAATCATCCTAACTTTATGGTTGTCCCATCAATCAGAAGACGTCAGCTTACAACAAATTGGTGCCAAGTGAAAGCAGGAAGAGGAAATGGCTTTATTTCATTGATTGTCAGAGGCTGGAAGTGATTAAAAACATCAGTTGTTATACAACTCCAAAGCCTGACATACATTCGTGAAATGAAGCCCTTCTGAGAAGGGCTCCTGGAAACCTCCTGGGATAGAAAACATTATGTTCTGACTTACAAAAATAAAACTGTACCTTTCCAGATACAAATCCTCACCAAACAATGAACTCACTGCTTGTTGGTGGAAGCAGGAGGAGAAAGAACCTGGGCAGGGGTGGGGAGGGTGGCTCCTTCATTTTCAGGCCAGCACTGGGATGGAGCACAAGCTCAAATCTTTTTTTAAGCAGGAGAAAATATAGATTGGTGGGAGAGGGTCCAAATAGGTGAAGAGAATGTCACCATTAGGAAGCTGGCTATCCACCCAGATCCTCTGGACCACAGAATCACAGAGTCTCCATATGAGCCTGCTGCTATATAAGCACAATGACACATCCCCAGAGTATGCATCATGGGGGATATAAAAGATGTGGAAAGAATAATATGAGACAAAGAGGCTGCCTTCAAAGTTTGCTGAGGATTTGGGTTTCCTTGAGGAATTTATTCAAGCATAAGCTTCTGCTCTGTCAAACAGATGTGCTGTTTACATTGCTCCTCTCCCATTAAGATTCTAAATTCATGTAAAGACATGGCAAGAGAAGATAAAGAGAGAAAGTATTCTAATACCTAAATAAAGTTGTTGGGTGTTAGATGTACTCCACCTCTGCAGAAACATAATGTACTGTGCCCTGCAAGAGTCCTGCAACCCCACACAGTCCAGAAGATCAGCCACTCTGAGAGGTCATGAGGGGCTCACAGGAGCCCATGGGTAGTTGGCATGAGGCAGATGTTACAACTAGTACAATGGCCAGGCAGAGGGAAGACTGGGGGCTATGCCTCCCATTTGCTGTTGTTCACACACCTCACATATCCTATTGTCTGCCCACAGGTTTAACATTGTTCCTGTGCTCATGGATCATTAGGTTTTTCTCCTGACAATTATTTATTCATTCCAAATGCACCAAGACCCTAATATACAAATGGAAAATACATAAAAGAGAAAACATAATTTAGAAAATGATAAAATGCCAACTATCTGAAACTCAATAAAAAAAATCACATGAAAAAAAGTCTTTTTCACCTCTCAGATTGGCAAAGAGTTTTAAATTATAATATCTGGTCTGGCGAGAATGTTATAAAAGAAACCCTCTTTTGATGGTGATCATAGTGATGATAGCTATGAGAACTCTTATACCTAGTCAGTGCTCGAAAAAGTGTGGATGAATGAATGAGAAATTCAAGAAATGCTGCCTTCCAGTTCACCTTGGACTTGGCCAGACCCACCCACACTATGGCTTTTCCCTGCAGAACATCAAAGTCACTGCAAAGCCTCCAACAGATATCTATTTTTTGAGGTCCTATCTGCTCTAGAATAGTTTCTTTACCATTCTGATAAACAGCCTCAGGGTAAATGGTGAATGAAAATTCTCCTTGGCCCTGGTTGAAAATATGATGTTTTGCAATGGATTTGAAGTTCAAAGTGTGATTCGTATTCTTTGAGAGTAATCTGTTAAGAGAGCATTCAACAGTATAAACTATTTTCTCTAGGAAGGCGTGGCTAGTGGTGTTTCAGTTTAATGCAAATCCATTTGGTTCTGTAAATACATAGGTGAGCCACAGTAGTGATAGTGGGCTACCATCATTTGTTCATCTTGCTTGGGGGGAATCTATGGGGTTGATTCTCCCTAAAAGGAATCCTCAGAACACATTTTGGGTCAGAAAGAGATAAATGTGAAGAAGTATTCACATAGCACAGAATTCCAGAACCATTAGGACAGACTTGCTTTTATTGCAAGTGAGAAAAGTGAGGCTCAGAGAGGTTAGGTAAGTGCCCAACATTAAACAGCCAGTACGGGAACCCTGAGAAACTGGCACCCAGTCATGATCTTGTTCCACTTGAACTGTGTGGGTCATAGAATATTCATGGACCACCAGTTCTGAAAGATTTTCCAGGAGAAGGCAGAAGGGAGAAGGTAAGAGAAGTTTTTGGAGTGGTATAGACTTTCTTCACCCAAAACCAATCTCAAGAAAGTGGTAAAAATTACTACAGGGCCAAAGAGAGGATCTCAGAAATAAATCAACAACCTCCCCTAGGAAACCTCCTGATCTGAAACACTGGCAAGGACTAAGAGTGTTTCCTCTATTCTTATTCCCAAATCCTGACTTCTTCAGAAATTCTGTGAACTGGACCATTATTTGTCCATCTGAAATCTAAGTTTTATCAGCATTGTCATTTTGCCATTTCCAAAGCTCCTGATGAACTTTCTCCTGGCCTAGGTAGAGTGGTAGATGTAATGTGTATCCCACAATCACCGCCCAGAAAAATGACCCTTCTTACTAAATTGCTACTTGATTATTTTTACAAAAGCTTCCTCTTTAAATAGCCAGAACAAGTTTTTGTATTTTCTGCATTACGGAACTTTCCCTTAGCTTTAAAATATAAATAAATAATTTTTCAAGGTCACTTTGTGAAAATTAACTATCTTGGGAAAGAAGTTGAAATCCCCAAAAGGTATCTTCCAATCGCTGAGAATCAGAGGACTTTGTCTAGGTAACCTGTTTCAGAGTTCAGAATGTACTAGATGAAATACAGGCCTCTCCTAGACATTCTCCCTCAATTCTTTAAGATTCTGAAAAGAATTTTGGCTCTCTTTGTTTTATTAAGAAGCACTAGATCAGGTATGGCTCATTCATTCTTTTCAGTATAATCACTTCTACTCTGGAAAGTACCCTGTTGGGTCCTCATCAAACTAGCCTTGAGATTCTCAAAGCCCCTTCCTGCCTCTGCTGTGTTCAACTCTCTTTAAGAGTTGTGAAAGAGATACTCAGAACTGAGCATGACCATAAACAGAGCAATTGAGTTTATTTTGAGGATCTCTGGCCTGCTTCAGAGAACCGCACCCAGGGCATGGATCATACACCTGCAAAGAGTGATGGGATGGGCAGTTGGGGGGTGAGCACAGCTTGCACATGTAGAAGGGCTCAGTGGCTCCTCTCATGGGACCAGAACAAAAGAAGCTGAGCCAAAAGCTTAGCTTAGGGAGGTAGGAAAGTAGATAGGAGGCAAAGGCAGAGGGGAGAAATGACTTCCATCCCAAGCACATTCTTCAAAAGTGGTACCCTCTCCTACATATTTTAAAGTAAGGTACAAATATACAGTTAATAAGATGTGAAATTTCGTGAAGAAGAGGTGGCGCCTACAAGGTTGTTAAAATATAAGACAAGTTCTTCTTGGGTGTGTCCTACGATACTGGAAGGAACACTGACTGGCAGGATACAATGAGAGGACATCCACAAAGCCAATAGATTGGAGCTGCAATGCACAGCTACTGCCAAATCCTTGTTTTATCACCCATCCTTCTGAGGAACCACACATTAAATAGTAAGATATTTATTTCATAAGTAATACACATTCACAGTGGGGGAGATTAGAACACACATCTAAGTTGTGGCAGACTGCATCACAGTTACCAAACTTTCTCACTGCCTGTATTCATGCCATTTGCATGACTCTGAAGATCCTTGCACTAGAAACAGTTATCTATTTTCCTCCCCCATTGATTTAGGCTTGGGCATGTGGGCAGAGTAGACTACGGGCCATCTCCAAACCAAAGCCTGAAGAGCTAGCATTTGTTTCCCTTTCTCCTCTGTACTTCTGCCATTGTCATGAGAAGAACATGCCCTAGGGTACCTGGGTGCTGCAGTTGGTTGACTGACTCTTGGCCCCTGCTCGGGTCATGATCTCAGGGTCAGGAGATTGAGCTCTGGGTTGGGTTCTGCACTCAGGAAGGAGTCTGCTTTTCTCCCTCTGCCTCTCCCCCCACTCACTTTCTCCTTCTAAAATAAAATAAGTCTTTGATGGGGAAAACAAAAAACAAACAAACAAACAAAACCCTGAATGCCCTGGTTAACTCACCGGCCCAAGGAAGATGAAATACAGAGTTGAGCTAAACCCAATCTGTGCCAAGTTAAGCCCAACCAAGAATGCCTAGACAGACACATGGTTGTGTCTAACAGTCTCAAGTTACTGAGTTTTGGGGTGCTGTTACACAGCAGTGCTGTGTAAAAAGCTATGATCT